>NW_019773678.1:7451-22808 GCF_001039355.2 Lingula anatina | reverse complement strand
GGGGGGGGACATGCCAATCTTCTGCTTGTATCTCAATCTCAATGGTCAATGGTGACTTTTAACGGAGTCTTCTCGATGGATGTCCAGCTTCTAAAGGTCGCTGTTGACTGTTTGTCTACTTAATCCAGGCCAGATGTTTCTCAGTTGTTTGGTCACCATGATGGTTACGTACCTATACGTCCCCGCACCGATACTCCCCCGCTTCTTTACATCCCCGCACCGATACTCCCCCGCACTGATACTCCCGCGTACCGCAAAAACACTATTCGAAATATATTTGGGAAAATAAAGAACGTTACACGAAGTCGATCTCTGACTTTGTGTGCAGCTTGACAGTACGTAGGCCTACAGCTCTTCCTTGTGATTTTTAAGAAATGTTTTTGCAAAATTAATTTCATTCTCCTACTGTACTCAGTAGGTACCGTATATATATTGTACGGCCTTTTATTTATTTGTTTATTCATTTTTTTATTAACTTAAGGCAAAGTTAGTTTTAATCTAAGATAACGCAGCTATGTCTTTTTTTAGGCAACGATGAATTCGTTAAATTATTAAGTAATAAAAAAGAAGTGCTAAAGCGCTTCGTTTCTGTCTTTTTCCTCCAACCTTCTTTTCTGCTCTTTAAGCTTCTTTCCCTTGTCTTTTGAATCTGAATTAGATAAGAATCTGAATTGAGCAAAATTCAAAATTTTTGAAAATTGTTGCACAACGAAATTGTCGAGACACGAGCAAGCGTCGTGAGCACGCCTTTTATATTCGCAGTCCCGTCGTGTTTTCGACTTTGTTCGTTATAGATGTGAGGGCGTGCGCCGTACTCAACACGCAAAGGGCACTTTCTCCTTCACTTCTTGCGGCGTGCATATTGGACCAGGCAAGTCTCACTTGAAAACCCCTCGCAAACTCCTTAGGAAGGGAGCAAGTTACACTTACGGCCTCGCTGTTCGCAGAGTAGAATCTATTAGAATTGTTCAATATCCTCCGTACGTGCTTACATACGTGCGACGGAGGACTAGCGTTATACATGAGATTATCCGCAAAATTTGGACTTTAACGGGTGGTAGGTTTTGATCCACTTACGTAGACTGACCCTTACCTGTATAATTAAATGGAGGGTTGACTCTGTTACTCGATCCTCAGTTTCGCGGAAATTGCATAGGGTGAGTAATGATTGGGGGGAGTATCGGTGCGGGGGAGTAACGGTGCGGGGAAACAACAACCCGGGGGAGTATCGGTGCGGGGGAGTAACGGTGTGCATATAACGGCAATTTTACAAAGGGTTTATCGATGCGGGGATCTGTCGGTGTGGGGTCGTATCGATGTGCATAATGCAATAATTTACTAAGGGGGAGTATCGGCACGGGGGAGTAACGGTGCGGGGGAGTATCGGCATGATCCCAACATGAACCGGTTCTGGTCGCATAGTCTGACCAGATGTCTTCTATCTCTTTCACCGTTTGATCCCAGTCTACCAGAACGTTGCGTGTCCCTAACATGATAAGTTTGGCGCTATTTTAACACCAGCCTGGACACTTGACTGGCCACTCTGTGTTGCTTTGCAATTTGTCTCATAGGCAGTCAAGCACATTGGCTTCTTATAATTTGCCATCTGATTTCCTCGTTGAGTCTTCTTCTAACCATTTGTTTTTGCAATATTACAAAATGCACCCATAGAACGAGCAAAACTGGACGCTCCGCATACCATGGCCAAACTGTAATTCACGCATGGTACAGTAGTGCGTAGTTCAAAGTAAGAAAAACAGACATGACTAGTTACAATACACATTAAAAAAACAACAAAAACTCAATTGCTGAGAAAATTAAGCAATAAGTAAGTGTTGCTTAACTTATGACCATTAATATATATATATATATATATATATATATATATATATATATATATATATATATATATATATATTTTTTTTTTTTTTATAGCGGCTGTCTTTTTATTGTGTCAAAATGTTTGGCTATTCAGGTTGGAGCCCCAGGGGAAGTGGATCTTTTTGGCTGTCCTATGTTAGCTGCTATGGAACAGAGACCAACCTTACAGACTGCTCACACAGCGGGGTAGGGGTATACAGCACCTATTACTGTGGCTCAAGCAGTTACGATGACGCTGGCGTCTACTGCCAGGGATACTTACGTACGTATGTCTTACTGGCTGCCAGGCAGAAGGTCCGAGTTAATCTGACTCGGCCTGTTTTTTTTTGGCTGTAGGGCTGTTTATCTGTACTGTTTATCTTTTTTTTTTTTTTTTTTTTTTTTTTTTTTTTTGTGTGTGTGTGTGTGTGTGTGTGTGTGTGTGTGTGTGTGTTTATCTCATTATTACTGATCAAATAATTATAGTAATAATGTATTAGGTTAAATTGCATAAAGAATGTTTAAAAGAAAATTGACAATAATATAATATAATGAATATAATATAAAACAATAAATTGTTCCTAAAATACTACAAATTAAAAAGGCTTTCATAAATTACTAAAAGTTAAAGATACAATAATTGATAAAGGAATTTCTAAAATGTTCCGTCTTCACTTTTGGTTGTTAGAATTTGGTGTTGTTTCGTAAAGGGCGAGGGTTTCTTTCAGGCAATAAATGGCCCAACTTTTCACAATTTTGTAATTATGTGTAAAACATCTGATGCAGCAAATGTCTACGTTTGTCTAGGGTGTCGATGTTACAAACTTTAAAGACATCGACATAACTGAGACCAGGGCAAATAATCCTTAAGACTCTCTTTTGAACTGACTCTAGACTTTCAGATTACTCAGCAGTCAGACCTGGTCCCCACACTGGACACGTATATTCTAAAACTGATCTCATTACAGACTGGTAAATAGTTAATAAATCTTGTATGTCCAGCTTTGCCCTCTTTAGCTGTCTGAGATAAAAGAGCTTTAAATATGCCTTAGCATACATAATTTGGATGTGTTCAGCCCAAGTAAAATAACACCAAGTATCTTAAACTTTTTTGACCTTTTCTACACGTTCACCATCTATTTCCAATGTTGGTATTGTAAGATTACAGTCCTTGGCAAAATTTATGTCCACCGACTTAGTCTTCCTTACATTAAGTTTCATCTTGTTTTGCTTGACCCAGTCAGCCAATTGATCTATTGTTTGTGGTAGATGCGGTGTTTTGCCAAATTTGCAAATTTCGTAAATGGGAGTATTTTTAACAAATTTAATGTCTGAACAACAAGTTTTCATGTCATTGGTCATTGCAAGGAAAAGAATGTGACCTAATTTAGTGCCCTGAGGCACGCCTCCCACTAACTGAAACCAATCAGATTTAAAGCTACTGCATTTTTACTCGTTGCCACCGTTCGCAAAGGAAGGAATAGATCCAAATTCTTACAATATCTGGTACCCCTTGGATTTCTAATTTTTTCATTAAGATATTGTGATCAATCCTGTCGAAGGCTTTAGCAAAATCTAAGAATAACACCTGAGCATAAGATTTTTTGTGGGGGATGGTTCAAGACCTCCTAGTAATTTATGAGTCAATTCTACTAAGGCATGGGTAGTTGAACTATTTTGGATGCCATCAAACTGTGTTCCATCAATTTGCAGACTATCTGTAACCCACTTTGTAACAAAAGACTCCAAAGTTTTACTTAGAACTGGCGTTAGTGATATAGGTCTAAAATCTGACGCTATTACCTTTGGCTTATTCACTTTTGGAACGGGTATTATCTCTGCAGATTTCCAAAATTTTGGTACGCGACCATCCCTTACTGAGCAATTGAAAATTGCACAAAGTGGTTTTGATAAGTAGCCTGCAAAGTCTCTGAGAACTCAATTTGGGATTTGGTCTGGGCCTATAGCTTTAGACAGCTTTACCATGGATAGTAATTTTTCTACATCCGCTGCGCAGATAACAAATTTGTAAGGTACATGTACTATACAACTCTGGGCTGGGTATTTCCATCAGGTTGTAATAGTGACAGGTCTTGGCTGACACTATGAAAAAAGGTGTTGATATTGTTTGCCAGAACTTGAAGATTACCTGAAGATGTGCTATCTGCCAGCGGTTGGAGTAAAGTGACATTATTTTGCATCCCTTATTATCCTTTGAGTTTTTTCCACCATAGGGAAGAGTTGGATTGTTTCAATGATTCTATTTTATTTTTGTAGTACTTTGACTTTAGTTGTTTATTTGGCCTATTGGTTTGGTTCCTGAGTGCATGTGAAAGGCTAGTCTTTCCTTCGCTGAGGGCTCTCTGACGCCGTTTGATGAGGTCCTTGAAATCAGATGTTACCCAGGTTTTGTCTGTTGCGTATCTGCTGATGACCCTCATTGGAAGATAGGTATCAAGGAGATAGTTAAGTGTCTCTCCGAAAAACTGGTATTGGCTTGCATAGGTGTCCATATTTATTTTGCATCTTAAAAGTACGAGGCTTCTTTTATTCGCAAAAAGTACGGGCGTTTAATAGAAGTTGGTTGGAGTGCACCACCAGATGTTGGCTTAGAATACTGTTTCAATTTGCATAACGTATAGCCCCTATTAACATTGGACGGCGACCTTTCTGCGGGCCTACTGAGGCCCCGTTTGAGAGTGAAAAAAAAATAATTCTTTACTTGCCCACAACTGACCGATAATTGAGCATTCATTCTACGACCACAGAGATGCTAGTTTCATTGTTGCACAAAGGATGCAGAAAGGTCGCCATCCAGCGTTAAGGGTGGGGGGGTGGGTAACAGCATGGTCCAGCTTCATAGTTCTATTGGACGGAAGTGAATACCTCGGAAGAGGCATTGTAGACTTATTAAAATACCTGGTAAGAAGTAATATATGTAAACTGTTTATCAAAAACAAATTATTGAATATATATAATCATTTTTTCTACCAGCGGGTGTTACTCCCCCAAGTACAACAACCACCACACCGACCACCACCGTTGCCGTAAGTAGTATTGACTGCTTTAATAGTTTCCGTCTTTTTTACTCAGCATAATTGTTATTTGCTGTTTGGAAGCCTAACGTAAATTTCAACAACGTTTACACTGTTAGACAGAAAACAGAATCATATTCTATCTACAAACAAGAGAAGCCTTGATTTTTGTTAAGCAAATAGCTGTTTTAGCTGGTAAAACCACTGTTTATGGCTTGGGTTATTGATGGATTTTAATTCTAATTTAGTTCTTTTTACTTTAAGCGGACACTCGAATGTATGAATGTATGTTTCATTTCAGAGCGGACCTAGATGTTATTCCTGCTTAGGCACCTCCTCGTGTAGCAGTTCACAAAATAGTTATTACTATTACAACACTTATATCACGTGTTCTTATGGATACGTGTGTCACGTGAGTGTCTCTTCCTATTGCATGCTCATGGACACGCGCGCACACACACACACACACACACACACACACACACACGCATTTTTGGTACTTAACAGGGGAATATTATTACCAATTTTTAAATTCTTAAAAGTAAGGCGTCGGTTAATCTAATTATCATTTATTTTTACATGGTTATCACTGTCACTATTATATGGACGCCCGTTTTTTTCTCTTTGCAGACGACAGCCTCGGCGTACGAAAGTTATAATCTCTTCTATAGTTCCTCCACCATTGCCTACAGCTACAGCCGCGGGTGCAGAAGTCAATCGCTGTGTACCAGTCAGGAGCTGCAGGGTAATACTTGTACGGGAACTGGGACCAGTAAAGTCTGCAGGCAGTGCTGCACTAGTAACTACTGCAACAGTGGTACACTGGATACGTCCCAAACAAGCACCAACAACAGAGGATCCAGTTCCCAGAGTGTTTGGTTTAACGTTCTCTACCCGCTTTTGTTCTTTATCTTTGCTTGGAATTAAAGTCACACAGCGTCCGCCTTACTCCATAATGTGACTGTTGTGACAGCAAACCTCTAATTTCCTAACGGTTTTAAGTGAAGACTTTTAGCTTTCAACTTTTACACGGTATTTTTAAAGTGCTCATTACGGTTTTGTTAAACCTTTATTTTTACATAATTTTCAATGTGATGTGTGCCTAATTTAGAATAGCATGAAAATGTGAAAATGAGACTTTGTTACTGTTTTGTTTATATATGTATTTATGTGATGATAATATCTTTCTGAAATATGTATTAGTGTGATTTGTGCCAAATCTATAGGAACGCAAAAGAAAAGTATGCCTTTTCATAATTGTACTTTTTTGTTAATTACATATGTATTGAGTTTTATCGTGAGGATTACTTACAGTTGTGCATCATGTGTGTCAAACCATATTTCGGGCCATAGCCTTGTATAAAACTGCTTGAACCAAATTAAAGATGATTAAATAGAAAAAAAAATTGTTTTGGAAATAGTCATTTATCTCAACATAAGAATAACCAGTTTGCTTTATTGTTTAACCGCAATCAATATGATCATGTTCTTTCTTTTCCTAGCAACTGCACATCCCCTTGCTGCCTCAGCTTCAGATACTGCCGTTTTCTTACAAAGGTTATTTTTTCCTATACTTAACCTTATCCGTTAGTTGGTGAATTGTGAATAAATGTCTGTAAGTGGCGCCTCCTTTGTGTGATCATAAGGCATTATATATGCCCTTCTGGTACTTTTACCGGTATTATTACCTGGACTTATTTCTAAAAGACTCTATAGCTATCGGGGTTAGCTTAAAGCCTGATAGAAGCTGAACATGTTAAGTTGGTTTTGTATGTTTAGTTTAGAACTTTTAAAAACGACTGCCCCACAATAAAAGTACCAGTTTGACATACCCAAATGAACTGACAATGTAAGGACGAAGACAATTAGCTCAAGGTGCGTAGTTAAGATATATTAAAAACGAGGGGATATGCCTTAAGATATTGGGAACTTCATCATACTGGTATTTGCTAGCTCTTGGTATGACAGGATTCCTAGCCCGCAAAACAATCTAAACCATTATGAAATTGACCCCTGCTAACGACTGGATTTAGAATGCTGCTATATGGGGTGGGTGGGTGAAGGTCGATGATTATGAAAGTTCTTGCCTGTTGTACAATATCTAACAGTAGAGAGGAACAGCTTGCTACTCAAAATAAGAAGCTCTGTGATGCAACTTTCCGCTTTCCTTTATTTTTAAAAACAGAGAAAAATCACTGAGGCTATGGGGATCACGTGACCTACTGGGCCTGCTGCCCCTTTTTGCCGCCATTGCTGCCACACCCAATAGAACGTCAGGATGATGGAAGGGTATTCAGTACAATGTTTATTTAAGCTTTTATCACATGCTGGTTATTTCGGTAACGATAGTCCGAAGATTCTACAATTCGCACCGCTCTAATCGCAGACTAACCCAATGTGGAATTTGGAATTTGGAACTAACCGCTAGATGTACCGGTAGTTCAAACATCGTAAGAAGTGTTTTGGTCATTTATAAAAAGAAAAAGGTTTTCAAAACAGTACATAATGTTTTAACAGTATCTTATAAAACGCTCATAAAACTCCACAAGATGCGCATGACATTATCATAAAGTTATGTAGAAAACTTCGTCGAATCTTTCTACAATTATAAGGTTACCACAATGTTTTTGTTAGCTCGGACAATATTTTGCAAGGAGTTATATCCCCCTTCACACTTATTCGGAATCAGCAGGAATCAAGCAGAACCAGCCGGAATGACTAAATAAAAAAATCGTACTACATTCGGGAAGAAATTTCAAATTGACCTAAGAATGCGGTTGGAATGCTCAGAATGCCCTTGAATTCGCCTGGAATGATTCGTGCACATTTCGACTGTATGAGCTTTCTAATGCTGCTCGAATGTAGTTGGAAAACTAAGAATATCAATAATGCTGTCAGAATTTAGTCATAATATTTAGAATACACTTCGAATGCCGTGCGAGTGTAGTTCGATTGCTGGCTGAAATAGGACTGAGATGCACTGAAGTTGCATTCTGGCTCATTCTAGCAGGGTTTGAAGTGTCTTGCCACTTTGGTTCTCCCTCGAATTTGATCAGAATGTTTCGAATGCAGTTGGAATGCCGTGAGAATATTTAGAATGCAGCCATGTGCAGTTAGAATACTTTTCAAATGCCATTCGATAATTTTCCACTTGGAATGAATTTCGAAATTTTTTAACATGAGCAAAACATTCGTGCCAGCCACAAGAATGGGTAAAGATATTTGGAATGCACTCGTAATGTTTAAAATGTTCTTCGAATATCCAGGAACGCCAAAAGAATTGTCTTTTCGACGGCATTCTTGCTCATTCCGCCTCTAGTGTGACGGGGGTATAAATAAACACGCATAGCTTTACCATATTACGTTATCATAATGTCATTCTGTACCATAACAGTTATGTACGCTTCTGAGAAAGCCTTGGAAACATTATCTGTCATCTGGATTTTTACATAATAGGCCTATTTAAAAAAGCCACAAGTTACTGCAAGGAAAGACACAAAGTGTTCGAGTAGGCTGCTCTACGCCTTCAAAAGCTCCACACGTATAGAAGGGGGCGTGTTTTAGCCAAATTGTTGAGCCTTGTAATAAACTTACTATATGGGGTCATATACCGGTGAAGCTAATCAGATGGCTTAACGTGCAACACTGCAAAACATGTTAAGCATTTTCTTCCGTGAGAAGCTTGAAAAGTTAAACGTGTTATTTAGCAGCTTCTCACGTTTAGCAGGGGACTTGTTTAGCAAGTGGTTGGACCTTGTCATAAATTAGTTATAAGATTGTAATTCGGCGAAACTAAAGATATAGCTTAATTAGTAACTACTTCACTAGTTTAGCTTTTTCTATTGTGGGAAGCTTGCAAAACTAAATGTATTTTGCTTTTATACATATTTCTACACGCGTTTGGGTGTAAATCGCTGTTTTACAGTGAAGAGAAAAGGTCTTTGCAAGTGATCTGGCATAATGCACACACTAAAACATTTTATCATAAAGGTATTTATGTTATCCAGGGCTTTACATTAATATATCGTTTTTCATGGGTAATGCAACAAAGTTATTGAAAATTCTCAAAGGAATTGAAACAACATATCTTTTTTTCTAATCTGTAATGAGTCCACACTACAGGGGGAGACACAAAAGAGCTTAAGTTTATGAGTTAGATGTAACCCCTTAGGAAAATATCAGTCCTGCTGCAAATTTACAGCGAATTTGAACACATCTACTGCAACATTGCTGCAAACTTTTCATACTGCCAAGTGATATGTCGGTCTAAACAAACGCACACATAAAACGATTTAACGGGACAGGAATAAAAACCATTAGGTGAAATTGAGCTACACAGTACAAAAGACGCCTTCGCAAGTTATATGAAAAACAACAGGCACAGAAATATTTGCGTACAAATGCCTTTGGGCCTAAAAAAGTTGATAACCCAAATATTTTCATGCGTATTGCAATAAAAGGTGCTCCCCTTTTTAAAGTCGTTGCCTTGCTAGGCAACTTCCAAAATATTGCCGAGCTCAATCGTCTTAGGTTGAAATTACCTGACTGGGGCGAAATGTGACGGGTGAACACAGTTTTCCTTTTGTTATTGTTCATTACACGGTTTCCCGAGTACGGCCAAGGACAGGGTGAGTAAAATATTTCCTAATTTTAATCAACACAAAAAAACTGCATCAAAACTGAAAAAAAAAATAAATAAATAAATAAACATTAGCCCCATTCCTACCTGGGTGCATATTTGCTAGCGTCACTGTTTTATTATACATTAATTTTCCATGAAATTTTTTATGAACTTGTCACATTTTCTCAGCGTGCATGCGATAATAGTTAGAAGCCTGGTTTTCGTTTACCTTTATGATTATTCTGTAAGAAAAAAAAAATACACACACTGGACAATAGAAATGTAACCCCCTGAATCAGAGTAATAAAAGTTATAATGCCTGGTCTACTTATAATGTGACTATTGCGTATAAAACCACTGTACCGCAGTAAAGGAGATGTTAAAACATTTTTTTCCTTAAAATCAGATTCAGTCCATTTTAAGACTACCGCTGTATAAGATCGTGTAAGATCATCTGTGATTTTTAATTGCACTTTAAGACCAAATCTAGCGCCCCAGTGAACGTAATCGATCTGGTTCAGTTTATCTCATTCCCCTGCTAAAGATGAGTGATGCCGACCTCAGTTATTTTTTTTGAAGTTGAGTATTTTATTTATTTCCCTCCTTTTTAATGTTACAAGAAAGAGAGGGAGAGAGAGTATTCAGAAGAGGAGTAAAATATAATGAGCAAAAAGAAAATACAGTGTGATAATTTAAACGACCCATGCTGGGAGTAACACCAAGGCCCCTGACTCGAAAGCATCGCGTATTGAGCATTGCGATATCACATAGAGGCTACAATGTATTCTACTTCATCGTCATCCCCTTCTATTCACAAAATAGGGATTAATCATTTCAAACGTTATTAAACCAGAATACAATGAAAGTCTAATTACGAGTTCCACTGTAGAGTAACATGTTAAATGTCGAATATTACTTGTATAACTCAAATAAAATATTGCCGTAGATTAAGATGAAAATATGTGTGAGATAATACATTGTCACCCGAGCGATATATGCCATAACACCTCGAGCGGTAGCGAGAGGTGTTCATGGCATATATCGCGAGAGGGTTACAGTGTATTATTTGACATACACACCGAGAAAAAATACAGTCATTTCATCATAAAACACCCCTAAAACCGAATAAAGTGCCCCTATATCACGCTCTAGAGATGTTATACGGAATAAACTCGTCCACGCGCGCTGGTCACCTCCCGCCAAATTCTTACGTAATGTCTGACCAATTAAGTCAATTTTAGCTAAATACTTGTTGTGGACGTTCAACCGTCGACACTGACCATGCGCGTCTCAGCTGAGCCACACCTAGCTGGGACTGCTGCGGAAAAAAGGTCCTACGGCAAAACCTCTACTTTTTAGTGACATTTCTGATAAAAAAGGGGCATTGGACCGGAATATAGTCAAACTAATTTTTCACAAGTGCAAAGGAGAAAGAAATTTACTTTTCGGTGATATTTCTGACAACGAGGCAGTTTCGGAATATAGTCAAAACCGACGGATGTTTATTACAAGTTCACGGGAGTAATAATTCTAGTTTTTTTATTGTTATTTCTGACGACGAGGCGGTTACAGAACATAGTCAAAATCAAACGGATGTTTATTTCAAGTCCACAGGAGTAATAATTCTACGTTTTGGTGACCTTTTTTACTACGAGGCGGTTTCGGAATATACATGTGCTGGTTTTCAGAGCATTCATGTGCTACATGTAATTACAAGTTCAAAGGGGAAATACATTTGATTTTTACCGATATATCTGATAAAGAGGAAGAATGAACAGCTTAAAAACAAAAGGTAAATAACACAACCCTCGGTAAAAAGTTATAGATTTACAAATAATCTGTATGCACGTGTGGCTTAAATGTATACTAATTCCCGTTTTCAAACCATACCCATATGATATGACTTATTGAAAATGATAGATAATAAGTGTTAAACGTGAAAAGTTTATGCTATTTTTTTTAAAGTGTGAGAGATTTTAAATGTGTCTACTGGTAGGTATTTAACGCAAGCAACGTCACTATTCTCTTGATGCCAAGAATGTCACATGATCACATTGTCTTTTGGCTTTCAGTATTTATGAGACCTCGACTGATTTAACCAAGATGTAGTCGTGAAATTCTAATCTACATCGAGGTAAAATCCTAATTTTCCGAGAGACGCTACGAAGAAATGTCGAGTGAAACGAGATATTTTTGGGTAGCGGCTCGAGGTTGCCCTCGATCTTCACTGAAGCTTGGCTAAATGGACAGGCTTCAGTGATCAGCATATCGCCACGGTCATATAACATCCCTAAGTATGTATTCATAGATAATAGTAGACGGGTGTTGAAGCTAAAACACTCTTTAGAGAAAACCCCTTTGAAAAGCTAATAATAATATATTTTAAATAATATATTTATTTAAAGTCTAAAATCCATAAAATATGTTCTGTAGACTTTACAAACTGACGACGACGAGGAAACTAAAAACAAAGTTAAGATGAATTAAATTAATAATATTATGACCTAAGAGTCTGAGTTAAGATAATGATGCCCAGTTAATATTTCCGAGTTTTAAATTGTTCTTTAACAAAATTTGAAATTTGAATTTGAAATTGCCTCCCTGTGTAACCTTTCTGTTTGTCATGTTTAATTATCTCTATGGGCGTTAACTTCTTTTGCAGAAGCACACTGAAATAATTATGAATATAAAAGTAATCATTTTGTTGCATCACTGCCCTGTCCGGGAAGCCCTTCATAGTCACCTGAACAGTTGTTATTTACTATCAAAGTAGTAAACGTTGTCTGATAATGCCAATTGTTTTAAGCCACATATTTCCATCACTCAACATGAATAGGTAGATTATACATGTAACTGAATCCAGTAGATTGTTCTGAACCACTCAAATCAGTAAAGGATGACCGTTTTGGTCAGTTACCAGTAACTGGTTTAAAACAGCCGTATAGACATGTAAAGGGTTATAATTGAAGTGTTTATATCTAATTGAATATATTGTTTAAAAGTAATCGAAATGTTAATCGTTTGGACTGTTTAAAATGCCATCTGATTTTGATACAGATATGTCCACTGGATAATTAATCAGATGCATATTGACCGAGTGAATTGTTTAATATTGAACGCATTTTCGGTTAAGTTTAACTGATCAGTTTTAAAAGTGTTTATAATGGACTCGGACGAATGAAACGGGTTCGTTAGACTTAGAGCGTATAAGATTTGAGTGCGCAAGCAAACGTAAGTGTATGTTTGCACACTCAGAGTGAGATTAAATTTTCATAAGTCTGTGTTTAATTTTTAAACCATACATTGTAGGATTCCAGGGACAAGTGCGCCCACCAGTTCCCAAACCCCATGGAGTGTACCGACCGCCACTGTGACCACAGACCCATGGCCTGGAAATGACTCTTCGTATTCTATCGATTTGGACTGTCACTGGCAACTGAACGCCCCGATTGGAGAGGTATATATATATTCTTTGTGTTGTTGTGATAAATAGAACCGAATGAAATGGCTGCCATGTGGTCCCTGTGCATATCAATAAATAACATTGAGACCTGCAGTTATAATTCACAGAACTATGCTGAACAAGATACATGTATATACGATGTATTTCCTTAAAAATGATGCTACCAATATCACAATAGCATACAATACTGGGAGACCTACGTTTGTAAGTGCATCTTGATGTATCGATGTATTGTGGAAAATATTGGTAAGGATATTGTAGCATCCATGAATGGCAGTGTTAGAAGGAGAAAGCGTTTGTACTAGACGCTGGTTCTGAAAAGAAGCTTACAAAGTAAATTATCATTTGTCTCTTGGATTGCACATTTAGGGATTTTATTTGAAGTAATGTTGTCTGTTTATTCCCGATATTTGGGGTTTAAATCGTTTTAGAATTTAATAATTGTCATTTAAAAATGGACAGCTAAGCTAACATGTCCATTTTTCGCACCATAGGTTTTATAGGATGACCACCCTGACATAAACCGTCATGCATTTGTCTAACATAACACAGTGACAAACCGAGTATAGATTACCGAGGAAATTAAATAAAACATAACCCGCACGGAAGTGCAGTAGTATCGAAGTAGCAAAGAAGCATTAACGAAGATGTGGTGTGGAGCATATTTGCAGTAGAAATGCAGTATAACCTACTGCAATTCTACTCCAAAAAGCACATAGGTTTTTACAGAGAGGAGCATTAATGCAGTAGATTAGCAGCATGGATAGAAGCACGTTTCAAATATGCTAATTAGCTCTCAAATCGAAGCAGATTTGAGGCATGTTTGCAGTATGATTTCAATATGATTGCAGTAGGCTACTGCGCTGGAGCATCTACTGGGTTTTCGTGCGGGAATAACCGTGTTGCAGCATCTAGTCTTGGGTTGTTTTCTTTATACATGTACGTTTAACTTCAAAGCAAGTGTGGTAAAGCTCTCGGCAAAAAGTGGCAACAGGGTAAAGTGATAAATAGGCGAATGCAACTAGCTGTTGTATTTTTTTTCTGGGGGGAGGTCATTGTGTTAAAAATTTTCCTTATCCGCTTAAATTGTATGGAAATAAACATTCCAATACTAAATAATGCTGACACATCATTTATACAGCGGGTGTATTTAATCAAATGAGTTTATGGCGTACTAACTGCAGCGTTTTGAGATGATATCATAATATCAATTTCAAACAGGTCTCCTTCACATGACTCAATATCGTTTTCGCCTATTCAATCACATCAGAAAAGACTATGCTCTGGTGACGGGGAATATTGGAGGGATCTTGTATTTTTCAGGTGTTTACTTTTTTATTGCACTATGCATTCAAGCTATCAAAATTACGTTATTTTTTGTGCGAGAGGAAGTGATTTTTGTGATATTAAGTCCAAAAAGCACTGTATAATTTAAAAACGATCTTCAGATTTTTTCGTCCACTGATTTCCTTACGCTGGGCATAAGACAACTTCGAATTAATATATCTAAAATTAATTCTACGCAAATGTAATGGAAGTGGTATTTATCCGTTTCTCTAAAATCTGCGAGATCATGGCTCCATTTTTCATAAATCATTAAAAAGAAACACAAACAAATAAACAAAAGCCAAAACAAAGTAAATTATTCAGCTGTTATTTTATGTTGCAAAATAAGCCAGGATGCAAGGGTGTCAAAACAAGTTTGCTGTTGCCATGTTTTTAGTTGATTAAAGGAAAACGCGAATACATTATTAATGGTTGGTATATGCTGATTATTTAGACAGGTAACTGAATAGTGAAATCACTCGAGTACCAGTAATGTGTTTTTGAATGTGATTTGTGGCTAGGCCAACAGAAATAGTTTTCAATGTTTTGCCGTCACTGCTATGTACATGGACAAACGAGTATGAATGATTAATATGTCATGCAACAACCTCTTTATTTCTTTGAATTATAGCGTTTATATCCTGTTTCTATAAACATGAAATAATATATATAATGTTGATTTGGAAGCATTGTTTCAAACCCAGTGTAACAACATACAACCATGGGTGTGACAGAGCTGTGTGTTATGTGTAGCAAGGCCTTATTTGCAGTGCAATATGTAGTCTTTTTCTTTCTCATAACAGGTAGGTGCATTTTAATTTACATTTGCATTTCAATTAAAATTAGATGGGAGTACTAGTATCCCGTCTGTTTACGTATGCATGATGTGTTCAATATAATTGTGTATAATAAACCATAGGAGAAGGTTTTCAAAGCAAGTTAAATCACCAGAGTGTGTCACTTGTATTTAAATCCTGTGAGGTGTTTCTTGAATAATTTTTTGGCCTTTGCTCCTCACTTATCTTCACCGGCAGGTTTTTATGGTGTAAAAG
>NW_019773677.1:35705-62080 GCF_001039355.2 Lingula anatina | reverse complement strand
CTGCATGTGAATGAAGCCTTAATGCAAAGTGAATTTTTCTCACTTGAAAACTTTATATTTCTACATTTTAATTTTAGCACTATGATGCCCATACTTACTGTTCTCTTCCTCTTTCTCCACTCTTTCACAAGTTTAACTCTATTTTTAATAATCTGGAAAAATTCAAATAAAATATAATTCTGTATTTAAGATTATGAGACCTAGGCCCAAAGCCTAATACAATTATGAATTTGAATAAAATATATCAAATTTATTAAAATTTATAAAGAAAAGGCCAACAGCCAGAAATGTCAATTTACAAGGCAAAGAAACTCAAGCCCAAGATCACTTAAATGGAATCAGTTTCATGATTACTATTGATCAAGTCTCATCTGTTTTCACCTTTATATCAATCTCTTGAGTGTATTTTCAACTGAATAAATTATAATAATTTCACTATAATTTCCTTTTTAGCCAAGGAAATAAATGGCTGTACACTAATCTTTGTGTTACTGATAATGCAAATAAGTAATCAATATTAGTAATTTGATTTGATTTTCTGTAGCACCAGATTGAAAATTCAGTGCAAACATCTCAAGCATTTTTATAATTTTTTTTCCTTGATTAAATATGACCACAATTAAAAAGCTTTATCTATTTGTTGAATTTCACCAATCAATAAACAAAAAACTCACAACTTCTCTTTCTTCTGGACTGATAGCCTTCCCACCTTCTTTAAGCTGTGCTAGCTTCTTCTTATAGTTTTCCACCTTACAGAAGTAAATTGAGAAAAATATCACACACTATAAGACAATGCACATGTCATGTTTGTATATAAAACACAAACAGGAGAGAAAACTCATGATTACAGCTCTGCCAAAAAGTGGAAATATCATATTACTTAATCCATTATCAAAGCAATCACTGTCAAATTTGTAAATGCTGAAGTCTACCTACTGTATCTACAGTGTGTGTGTGTGTGTGTGTGTGTGTGTGTGTGTGTGTGTGTGTGCGAGAGAGAGAGAGAGAGAGAGACAGGGAGGGGAAAGGGGGGGGGGGGGGGGCTTAGAGATACCTCTCCACGAAGCATTGTCAACTGTTTCTTGGCCTCATCTGTGCTCAGAGAACTATTCAGTCCTCTCAATTCTGAAAACAATGCATGCCGCAATGACAATACAATAAATAAAACAATGGGGTTTGGTTTTTAGAGTCCATTAACCATAGAAGTGACTACAGAGGTACATGATATTTATAGGTTTTACGCAACCCAGCACAAACTATTTAGAACATAATTCTTCAAGGTTTGTCAATGGAGTGTCTGGTGTGATAAATTATGTTATATGAATAATTACCTGCAACTAAAAGCAACTGGACTATACAACAAGTTATGTGAATAGATACAATTTGTTGAAGAAATATATATAATTAAATTATACTAAATAACATTTTATTAGTGTTTCAATGAATGAAAATTGGTGTGAAATTCAAGGTGTGAGTATGGATTGTATCAGGTGAGACAAACCAGGCAAGGTGTGGCAATGGGTTGCTTCAGGTGTGATAAACTAGTTGTGACATTGTGTCTCATCTCACCATTCTCCATTTTCCTGGTTTCCTCCTGGAGAACCTTCAGTTCTTCTGTCATCTGTGCTATCTTCAGGTCCATTGCCTTCAGTTCTGTCTCATCACATGTGGGATATTGACTCTAAATAATAATAATAATAATAATAATAATAATAATAATAATAATAATAATAATAATAATAATAATAAATATTAAGCCATTTGGAAAAAAGGATTACGTTATTAATCTTACTTGTAACACTATGTCAGGGAGACTTGGGGCTACTGCAGAAGATCCTTGTTTGAACAACATTTTAAAACAATGAGTAATCCCCATGAAAGTGAATATACTACAAAAGTCCAGCAACACCCTCCTTCCATTTACACATCAAAACACAAAACATGGTTTTATAAATGACATTTTCACAAAGCAGAAATCCATACGCTGCTGACATAACAAGCACATCGTTGTTACAATAATTCATGTACTGAGAACATGCTATACCTGATCAGGTAAGTAAACTTTTTGTTTTCCATAAGTTTTCTCTTTAATCTTCCCCTCCTGTGCCAATGTTTCTAAAACTTTCACTACTGCCTGGAATAATGATTACATTAAAAATGTAACAATTACCTAGTATCTCTGATCTGAACAACTGTTTAGAGTGAAATAACTGAATTTTGTACAGCGCTGTCCTGTCCAAAATTTGTGAAAAAAAGAAATGAAAATATGTGAAATAATGACTAATGACTACATGTACGATTGCTGTGGAAAAAATATTTTGGTCTTGAAGTTTACTTGGTAAGTGCTGCGACAATAACAATCTCAGATACAGGGTTAATTTCATCCTAGTTATCACATTGTTTACTGTTTTCTCATACTCTTTGTGTAGGTTATCATTTCACTTACTGTTTTCCCATACTCTTTGTGTAGATTATTGAAGACATCTATGGCACTGTAAGGTCTGTTTTGCTGGGTGAGATACTCTAGTACTGCCCCCTTGGCTAATAATTTAATAATGATATCATGACTTTATATATTGGCATTATCATAGTACACACATGGAAAATGATTGACTGTGTGCCGTGTGGCAATACTGAGAGATGGATGCAAACCCCCCCCCCCCATCTAAACAGGCCCTAATCAGCACAAAGTTTCATGTGTTATCACTCTTATATAGATTTATGTTGCACTTTATGTCAGCACAAATATGACATACCAGAAAATTCGAGGTTAACAGACTGAGATTCAAAGATGCACTTAGTATGCACAACCAAACAAAAACAGTTGACTTACCTGATAGAACCTTTCACTTGCATGTTCATCATGCATAAAGCAAAATCAGTGAAGTTTGCTTTTAATTCTAATCAGAAAATTCACTCTTTCCTGTTCCTCTTACCTTTTTCATCTTTATTTTTGCTCATTTTTCCAACGTTTTCCGAACTCGGTGTCTCAAAATATTTCACTCGAAGAAAATGTTAATTGTTTTGTTTAGTTTCTATCCTTGGAAGGTTGAATTTTATGTCTGGGACTGTGGCACTACACTACAGTGTACTAGTAGCCTTGACAGTCCTTGTAAATGTTGTCTCCACTGCCGTTTCCCAAAAATGTTGCTTGTGTCTTCTTCCCTGATAAAAAAAAAAAACTGGGATCTTACTTTACATGGAGAAAACAAGACAGAGTTTCAAATGTTCCTTTTTCTGAAAATATCCCTCAAAATCCACTTTTGCTGATCATAGAAAAATCTAATTTCCCTCTATTTGCAGCTCTTTTTTTGATGAAGATAGGAAAAGAAGACATTGGTAGCAAATCAACAGCGATGCTACAGAAATTAGCGGACAACATCGTCAAAGGGTAGGCTGTATTTCAATGACAACTGAACGATGAATACATTTTATAGAGCACGGTTGTATTCAATCGTGTCAAATCAAGTTTATGTATCTACTGCAATATGAAGACTCACGCATACTTGATTCAGTTTCAGGGGGTTGGACTCGGTGTCCGCGCGCTTGATTATTTCAAGACGCCGAGCGCGTCTTCACTCCTTGTTCAAATAGCAAGAAAAAAGTCAACCTCGAGTAGCCCTTCTATTTTCGTTCACAATGTGTTACTGGGTTTAATCAGACAAGGTTTTCACATTGTATCAGCTGTCGCCATTCCCTAATCTATTCAGTTATGAGCTGGTACATTGTACACCGTGCAAGCTAGAACACAGTATAACTAAGCCCATTTTTGATTTAAGCGAAATTTTCACAACTTCCTGTTAATGCAACCCTTATTAAGATAATTATCATTCATTTATGTAACAATCCACTTTCGGATTTAATATGTAATCTAAATTGTCATTTTCTAGAACTCCTATTTATATATTTTTCTTATATATTTGCTAACACTATATTATTATTATTATTATTATTATTATTATTATTATTATTATTACAGACTTTAACTTCATTATTTAGTAATATGTGTGTATACCTTTTGAAGTATTTATAAAATACCAAATGATAATTATATAATTATCATATTATGAAGATAATTTATCTATGGAATGGCAATGATTTATGTTTCTAATAAGCTTAATGCCTTTTTCCTTTTCTTTTTTTTATCATGTGTTTAGAAGATGTCTGGACTTACAGAAGAACAGAAGAGAAGGATTGAAGAAAACAAGAAGCGGGCTTTGGCTAAACGTGCTGTAAAGGTTGCACAGCAGCAGCAATGTCCTCCATCTGGAGCACAACAAACGCAATCGGTGAAACCTTCCACATACGTTGCGCCATCCAATCAAGCTTCTACAAATTGGAATGGAGTTGGGAGAGGTCAGAGTTCAAATTCTTTACTCAATTCAGGGAAAGGCCAAGGTTCAGGGTCAAATTTAGGACAAGCCAAAAGTCAGAGTTCAAATTCTCACCAAACACAATTTAAGGCTGGAGGTCAAAGTTCAAATTCTCCTCTAACACAACCAAGGACTGTGTTGGGAGGTAGTGGATTCCAAGGCAACTACAAAAACACTACTTCTTCCCTGACCAGGATGATAAATTCTTCCAGTGCACAACAGATTCATCAAGGTTCCAACACCAGCAGCCATAAGAATAACACTTTTAGTGGAAGTTTTACTTCACAAAACAAAAATACAAATAGTCCAGTTATTTTGAAAGTGGGAAACTCTTCCTCCAGTGGGAATGTGTCCAATTCAGTCAGTTCCAGGACTTGCATTACCGGGAACTCTGGAACAACAACAACAGGCTGTAAAACCACCCCTAGCCCTATTCTTCCAGCACAGCAGAAGCCAACTCTCACCCCAGGCTGCCCTTCCAGCAGTAGTGATGTGAACAGGAACACTTCCCAAAGCAGTTTCTACAAGAGTTCTGCATCACAAAACCCAGCTCAGCACAATAAATTTCAAAATAAAACAGGTGTTGCATCTGATACTAACAAAGGGGTGAAGAGTATCCCACAGTCTGCTCTAGCTGCAGCAGTGACATCAGACGATTCTTTTTTCAGTAAGAAGAAGACTGCAGCAGTGAAGGGGTCTGCTGTGTTGATATCAAGGGACAGGTTTGTCTTGAGCATTGGGTATTGCAGCCCCCTTGTGGAGATATGTAAAACTATGAAGACAAGACAATATGGCAAGTAGTTTACAATGTACCAGTATACTGCAGGGTGATGGATGACTCTTCGGTGGCTCTTCTCTACTTACTAAAATAATTTCAATTTCTTTAAAAGGAGAAATTAAGAGCGTGCTGCAGGAAACTTTCGGTAGCCTCTGAAACTCGGGGTAGAGATGTTTTATGTTCTAGGGGGAGGAGACAGATGAGAGATTTCACTAAGAGTACATTAAGAACAGCGGTCTAACAGATCCATGGATCAAATATGTCAACCCACTAAAAAAGCTAGCCACTTAATTCGCCTTTAGACACTGAATAGATTACAGGGATTACGCAACAGGCATCCAAGTGGGTGGGCTATATTTGATCCGTGGATCTGTTATTCAGCTGTTCTGAATGCAGTCTTAAGGAGAAAGTGAACCAGTATCTAATATCCAGTTATAGTGAAGATGAGTCTGAAGTTATTATGTTAATCATTACTTATTAATTTTTTTGTTGTAGATTTTTGAAGTATTTTTAAGAAGAAAAACTGTTATTTTCAGAAAAGGAGGTAGATTATTTGTGAGAAAATATTATTTCCTCATTTCAGATTCCATAACCAAAAGATGGGATTTCAAATTACAAGAATATGAAGAATTAAGTAAGCATATTGACATCAAATTACAGTCCAGTTCTACAGATAATTTTTTCCATTTTGTCTATGGAAAGTTTAAGAGATTTAAAATGGGGTGCATTGTACATGTACTAGGCACTGGTACATTGAACCCCAGAAAAAAGGTTAATAACCACCGGTTATCTAAAAATATTTTTTGAAATTGTAGTTATTTTGTCTCACCTGAATAACTGCACATGCCTGCAATTTTTATCAAAGTTTGTTAAAGGACATTTTGATGTACTGTATTTCCTCTAAAATCAAGACAGACTTATTAACACTGATGAAAACATAGCCCCCTTCATTTGCACAGGTGATAAATATTTTATATCTCAGATTAATTGTCAGTCTAATTACTTTCCCTATAGTGAGGAGAGCCAGAGTTCTAATGCAGCAAGGGGTGATAGAACTGGAGGGTCTCCCCCAACCTCTCCTCCAGGCTTTTAAACCTGCCTGCCAAGGGAAGATTACAGACAGACACGTGCCGAATGCTGACTTGACATGTGTGCCTGACACACTGACTGGCTCTCTCATGCCTTTCCAGAGAGACGGAGTGAAGTGAGGATTTTTAGGAATTTCAGTTCTGCTTTTAGGATAACTTCATTTGATGGGGCCTACAAGTGAATGAAATGGAAATTCTTAATCTGATCATTAATTTTGCAGTCATTTGATGACTGTGTCTTGGGAATACCTTATGGTTTAACAATTATATGACTGTACGGTGATGATATGTATATATTTTATATTTATTATTAGAATATTATCAATTATCATATACAGTAGCTATGCTTGCACAGAAATAATATCAATAATTTCCTGCATTTGTATTTATTTGTAAAGTGTTCCAACTGTCTAGTGAGTTATTTAAAATACTTTGAAGTGATTTTAATTTCAGTTTTGCCATCTCACGGGAAGGACGTGTTATAATAGCAGACGACATGGGTCTTGGGAAAACAATACAATCCATATGTGTGGCTTGTTACTACAGGAAGGATTGGCCCCTCTTGGTTGTGGTGCCATCTTCAGTCAGATTTGCATGGTCCGAGGTAAAACTTTAATAGGAGTGCCTTTTGAAGAATGCTGTGGGAGTTTACCACATATACCTACTTGTGTAATATTATGGTCTTTTTTGACAGAAATAAAGATACCAGAAAGTTTGGAATTAAACCTTTTGTGAACAAGACATATGGGTACACATATGAAATTTGCATTGTATTTTCAAGTTATTTCTTTAACGCAGTAAAAACAAGTTTTTCACTGTCTCTTGTGTAAAAAGTCAGGCATGTCACTGGAGGTCTCAAGACTAAAGGGTCATAGATCAAGGCATGTTTACTCTTTTTAGAAACAATTTAGTAGTTTTTTGTAACCATAACAGGGCGGCTTTAGTCCATCTTCTGGGCCTTCCAAAAGACGGTCAGATTTTCAGGTTCACATTGACGGGTAACTATTTATTATTTCTGTTGGAAGACGGTCAAAAAATGGAGGATGGATCAACAAAGATAATATGGAAGATTGTCAGAAAGTATCCTTAGATCCGCCCCTGCATATTGTTATGGCTATCATTACATTTTTTTTTGCAGCAACTACAAAGGTGGATCCCTAATCTCAACCCAGATGACATTAACGTAGTGGTTACTGGTAAAGATGATGTCACTGCTGGGAAAGTTGTCATTGTCAGCTATGACATGATGACCAAAAAGAAGAATGATCTACAGCATGTAGGATTCAAGGTGGCCATTTTGGTGGGTGATTGATGAAAAAAACAATTATTCGATTTTGCCGTCACCCAGATTTTGCTGAGGAACAATTAGTAAAAATGAATTAAAAACATAATGGATAAAAGTTAGGGGCATTTATCCCAGATCTACAGGAAAGTGAATCTGGCTCAAAACTTATTGTAGAACATTCAGTTGCAAAGAGACACTGGTCTTAAAGCTTAAAATATGTACTTTCTTGTTTTTAAAATTAGGAAAGGCACCCTAACTTCAAAAATATTGGATGTAAGTCAAGCAGTAGATATTTATAGATGTACCAGATGAACACTTAATGGCATTTTGGTATTTGTCTTTAATGAAATTTCCATTATACATTGTAATATGTTTCAGGACGAAAGTCACTTTTTGAAAAATTTCCGTACAGCCAGGTGCCAAGCAGCACAACTGATTTTGAAGGTAATTTTAAAATGAACAAAACAGTTAAGACACAGTGTACACATTAAACCAAGTTAATTATATTTTTATGAGGTATGAGAAAGTAAAAACTCCTAGGGCAGTTTTTCATAAATATTCCCTTTATCGCCAAGGACAATCCTATCGAAAACTGTGGGGAAAATGACAATAAAATGTGAACCCATTTCTGTAGTTTATTTATTTTTCACTATTTTTTGCTCTCTAGAAAAGTCTTATGTAGAATTAATGTAATGATCATTTCTATAATGCCCTTTCTACCAATTAAGTAATATGTTATGTTATTTATACAGATATTTGTTTTTGTATGATTTTATGTTGCTAATATTATATGATATTTAGTATTAATGAGTGCAGGTATTTGTGTATATGTGCTTGCATATTTGAATGCTACTTTTGTATCTTGCTAAACCATCTACTACAGTTAGTATATCTTTGCCTCATGTTCTTATAAAAACTCTTTTCATCACTATTCAGGTATCCAAACGTGTGATTCTCCTCTCTGGGACACCTGCGTTATCTCGCCCCGCAGAGCTGTACACCCAGCTGAGGCTGGTCAAACCTCAACTCTTCCCCAACTTCCACCTCTTTGGTCTGCGATATTGTGATGGTAAACAGGTAGGTTAAAGTGTCTGACTGTATTATATTGCATATCCAAATTAAAGCACCTCTGCCAAAGAAGAAGGATATATTTTTATTAATGATAGTTTGTCTCTTTTTTAAAGGACAAGATTTTTATGAAGGTCTGAAATTTTGATGAAATATTCATGGTACTGGCTATTCAAGAATGCTAGTGCTTTTTAGTTATGTTATTTGTTATATCAGATTATATACCAATTCAGTTTACTAAATAAATTCGTTCTTTGTCTAACTTGAGGAGTGGAGAGAAAAGAGTTTTACTTTGTATCATCAGTATCTAGCAGAGCTTGTTTAGAAATTATCTCCATCATATGCATTACTGATTAGAATGATGTGAAACAAAATTCATAAAACTTTCAATTTGAAACATCATATCACCCAGAGATTCCATTCTCTACATCTACCATCTAGTGGCCCAATTTTGGTCTACAGCTGATGAAAAATTATAAATCTATTAATTAATTTAGGCACTGGTGATCAAGTGAGTAAAAATTGGAATGTATGGTAAGAAAAAGAAATCTCATTTTGAAGTATTCCCCAACGCATGTCATTGAACTAACATAATTATAGAAGACGATGTCTCCTTTTCCCATTTTGAATGGTGAATATAGAAACACTGAAATCAACATTTTCAAGTTTGAAAATTTATTCACACTGAGAGTTTACAGTTCACAGCAAAGTTTATGTGATACTTTGGCTAATACATTCTTTATTGGATACAGTAACTTATAATGATCATAGTTAGACATATGAATACAATACTATTTCATGGAAACAGCACTCATTGTACATTGTACACAAACTTTTGTTTTCACACTTTTTGGTTACTAAAAATCAGATATCTTGAATATTATTTACTTATCTTACATGTACCAGTATATATTAATAATAACATGTAATATATCACATTGTACCTTATATTAGTATAAGTAACTATAATATGTAAAGAGATGTAATGTATATGTACATTTGGGGTTGCGCCCTTTTTGTGTTATATGAGTCATGTGACCCTATTCTATAACAAACCTTTGGCGTGTAATTCTTGAGAAATACACAAGGAGATACAGTGTGCACGCAGCGAGATATACAAGTGATCGGACATGAAGAAAGTACTGTATTTTATGTAAAATCAAGCGGAATAAAGACTTTTAAAAGGACAATACATTTGTTGTCGTGCAACGGTTGCAGACACATTAGGTAGTATTTTCTATAGTAAATATTCAGAACCAGAATAGGATATGAAATCCTTAATGAATTTTTGATAATTATAGTCATTGTATAATACTAGTAATTACACATGATTATAAAACAAAATTGTCACACAAATAACAAAAGCATTGTGAAATGGCATAAATTGTAAATAGAACAACTTTATCACACAAATTAAAAAGCATTGTAAAAAGGCAAAAGTTGTAAACGGAACAATTTTATCAAACAAGTTGAAAAGCATTGTAAAATGGCAAAAGTTGTAAACGGAACAATTTTATCACACAAATTAAAAAGCATTGTAAAACAGATATTTACATTGACAACACTTCTAATTACATTTACTATTGCCATTTGGTAACATCTCCCATGATTCAAATTTCTCATGTAACAGGTTTAATAAAAAGTTTTTTTTTCCACTTTTACTTGTTCAGTTTCTGTTATATGAGTTTGCTCATGGCGTACTCATGAAAAAAAAAAAAAAAAAGAAAAGAAAAACACTTCAGTTTTCTACATTAATTTTCCCACTTCTACACAAGTCCCAGTTAAATAATTATGTATTTCACCAAACACAATACTAATATTGTCCTGGAAAATGTATTTGATCAGTTTTGTTCAGATCTTAACTAAAACATAATCAGATCTGGTGAGTAATTTCTGTACACATTTTCAGAATAATTTTGGCTGGGACTACAGTGGATCCTCTAATTTGCCTGAGCTTCAACTTCTTTTGGAAGAAACCATAATGATCAGGTAAGTAAACTTTGATTACCACATAGTTTGCTCTTAGATTACTTAAATACATAAAATTAAGGGGCCTTGATCACTAGGCTGACTCAGTGTTGTGTGGTCCATAAGGGTCAAAATGTCATGCATTACCAGTAAAAAACATGGACAAAATTATCTGATAATTTTGCCCATGGTAGAAGCATACAGTCTCTTTGATATACAAGTAATTTACCCAAATATTTTAATTTGCCTTCTAAACATAAGAGAAGACAAAGGAAAAAATAAAACATTCTACAGAACAATATTCAGATGTGATGGACAAGTTCACAAACTGTGTAAGTTCTATTCTAGTTGACATCACAATACTAATTGTATTACTATGGTGGGGTCTAGGACAACACTTTACAGTACCTCACATTTCTTCAGTTGGGATTAGATAGCAGTAATACAGCCTGTGTTTCTGGGTTTTCTTCTAACCACTCTCTTTACATTATCAGCATTTAGCCAGTGAATGATCTGGTTATTTACTTAATGAAATAATTATAGAAATACTGATATATGAAACATAAAGAGGTTGGTTTCCAGAAAACTAAAACACAATGTGGATGTACATGCATGTCTTCTGTTACAAGTGGTATTTATGTCTCCTCCATCTCAGTGTACCACAACTTTTTATAGTCTCATTCATAGCAAGAAAGAAGGCAACAAGGAATATTGTTTGTTCGCGATTTGGCCAAACCAGCCCGCTTTTAATATATAACCCCTCTATCCTAATCGTTTGAACAATAATAACAATGTAGCAAATTGTTGCCTGTATTAAATGTTATGGCCTTAGGGATAAAAATATAAAGATTATATATCAAATATTCAATAAGACTCATCATCCTAAAACTTATGATGCGACGAGACAGCAAACGTTATTATTTACCAACAATTTTGCACAAATTTCATTTGTGGGGTTGCAAAGAGGCGTGGTCTATAATTTGATAACATGGTATACCACTGATTCAGAAACTAATTGTTTAAAATATTTTGGGCTCAAGTTTATAAATTTTTTCCATTTTGGCCATTTTGATGTTGGCTGAGTTTGAGAAACTAATTATTAAAAAAACACCTGTCTAACTTTGGTCTAAAAATTGGTTTTTAAACCAACATTTTAGTCTACAGTACTTTGATCCAAAATTGATCAGTGGTAGGCCAGTTTAATGAATTATAATTTACATCAGTTTTATTACAAGAAAGGCATTGCACATGTTTCATACCAGTCCTTACTTTATGTAAATGCATTACCATGCTTTACCTTGAACAGGAAGCATGTGATATAACAAAAATACTGAACTGATTAAAACAAGCGGGCATAAAGATTTTGTATATCTTGAAGGAAGGGCTTTAGGTGACCAAGATCATAGGCATATTTCAATGCCACCAAGCATATATATACAGATAAAACCAGCACAAAGAACCAAAATCTTTCAAAGACTTGAAGAAAATGTTGGTCCATGACATCATATGTGAATATAGAACGTAAATGTCTTAATGAGACATACATATGATATGAGCCTACAATATCTGACACTAAAATGAAACATAACACAATGTGCAGCAATGGATAGCTTGAAAGAATCAATGTTTTATTAAAGAAGTACCCATATTCAACACCCACACATACCAGAGAACATATGTTCATTATGGATAAAGAAAATTCTGGTAAGAGGATCAGAAGTACATGTAAACTGACAATGATAATTAGTATAATGAGTAAAATTGTTAATGATAAATATGTCATAGAAATATTTTTAGTGCCTGAGGAAAAGTGACCACAGCAACACATGCCACAAGTACTTGTAAAATATAACTATGTAAATGAAAAATAAACCTCCTGGGTGTTACTGGAATTTGTTCATGGGTAGGTGTTGATGTTCTGTGTGAACTTCTGCGTGTACATATTAGCAAAGTAAAGATGATGCATATGAAAAGTGCTGCTGGTGGCATTATTACAAGAACATAAATGTAAGCTAAGTTGAGAACATAAATGTAAGCTAAGTTGTACCCTACCAAATGAAGAAGAAAAACTAAACGCTCTGAGTTAGAGCCCAACACCAGAGGTGCAATCACATGGTCATATGCCTGATGGGCTATGAAGTGAAAGAGCCGCATCAATACTTGATAAACCCTCGTCAGCAATTGTCTGACATATTTGAAGGGGGTCAATACAAACAGAAGTTTGCTATAGATGAACAGATCACAAGGGATTGGTCTCAGAACTTGATAAATGTCCTTCAACAGCCGTCTGATATATCTGAACAGGGTCAGTATGAACAGAACTATGCTATAGGGAGATAAACAGTTGTGACATGTAAGGCGATGGTAACCACGCCTAGGTATTGATTCACACTCACAAGAACAAGATTCATCTTCCCTGTTTTCATGAGGAAAAATAATATTGGTGGCTTCACTTGGGTCCTGTTTTAATATCTCATATGTACTCTCTACACTGTCAGCTAAATTATTTTGTTCCTTATCCCTAAGTGCTCTAACAAAATGTCCATAAGGGTTGAACTGTGGGTTACATCTACAGATGTAATCAATTAAAAGCTGACATTGGTCAGGGCGGAGTTTTTCTACTCTGATTTTTTCTTTTTGGCGCTCATTGATGACATGGTGCTGGTACAGGTATGGCAATAGTTCATCTGCATTCATGTTTTCTACCAGCTTCTCATAGTTTTTACGGATGGCCAGCTTCCACAGGTCACTTGCCATGATAATTTCTGAAGAAAAATTAAATTTTAGAACATCACTAACTATCACTTTCATTCTCCCATGGTTTGTCTTTTTTTTTGCACTCCATATACAGCATTGGTCAAAAAGGTTGTCCCACCTTCAGTATCATATGCTTTTATTTATATATGATCACATCACAGGTGAAGATTGTTATAAATAGTGATTTTCATTACAGAAACCATAACTAACATGATCAGTGATACAGAAAATACAAACTATTGGTGAAGATATCAGTATTTGATACCATTTATTCACATTTATTACATATACCCCCTCACATCCGACGTTTCACTGTGATTTTCACAGAGGTAAATAAATGTTCATTAAATTGAAATGACACCACTAAATGTCACCAAATTTACACACATTTAGCATTAGGCTCGTTAATGGCTCTTTGTCTAATAGCGTTTGTGTTTACCACGTACTGTAATTACTTCCTGTAGGTGGTTGTGGCCTGCCTTCAACGGGGATAACAATTCTGTTTTATGGGATATTGTCCCATTCTTCCTAAAGAGCTTGGGGGAGTTGGTCTAGATTACTAGGAATTTGGTCCTCCTTTCCATTTCACACTTCAATTCATGTTTAGTAAGGTTAATAACATGGCTCAAAGGTGGTTGCTCTATCCTCTGAACATTGGGTTTCTGCAACAAATCACTCAGCAGATGAGAGTACTGAGCACGTGCATTTCCACAATGATGCCTGCAATATCCCTGAAGTCACCTTTTGCAAATAAATGGAATGAGATATTTGTTGAAAATATTTCAGTGAATTGCCCCATTAACATTCTTTTCCAGAAAGAACAATGCACTAAAACCATGGGCTTGGAATGCTCTCCAAACGTGGTCTGACCTGACACCTCAGGCGATATTATCCTGCACAAACCTTCCAAAAAGCATTCTGCAACATGTCTACGGGCCCTAATTTGGGCCCTACAAGAAATACCTTGATTCTTCAGCAAAACCAACTTGTTCCTAGTGATGGTTGACCAAGTTCTGGTAGTTCTGGGGTCACTGAACCTAACATTTTCAACTGATACCTCATTCCATCTGCAAGAGAGGACTTCGGGGATGATGCAGGCTTCATCATGACAGCACACTTGCACACAGTTCTCATGTGGTGAGTGATTTGTTGCAGAAACCTAATGTTCTGAGACTGGAGAAACCATCTTTGAATCCTGATAATAAACCTACTGAGAACCCGTGGCGTGAATTAAAGTGTGCAATCCAGAGGAGAACCAAACCCCAACTGGTCCTGACCAATTAATTCCGCCAAGCTTTTTAGGAAACATGAGGCAAAATCCTACAAAACAGAATTGTTACCCCTGTTGAAGGCGGTGCCGTCTACAGGAGATAATTAAAGTCCGCGGTAGACACGTGACCTTTAATGGGAACACACTAATGTTAAATGTCTGTAAATTTGGTGACTTTAGGTGGTGTCTTTTCAATTTAATGGGCATTTCTTTACCTCTATGGAAATGACAGTGGAACATCGGATGTGAGGGAGTACATGTAATAAATGTGAATAAATGGTATTTTAATTTAATTTAAAAATAATTTAATTTAAAAATATAGATATCTTAACCGCTACTTAGTATTTTCTGTACCAATAATCATGTTAGTTATGGTATCTGTAATGAAAATCACCATTCATAGCAATAAGCACCTGTGATGTGAATATTTATAAATAAAAGCACATGAAACTGGGGGTGGGACAACCTTTTTGACCAATGTTGTATGTATCAGTTCCCTTCTATTACTTTTGTTTTCTATAACCCAAAAAATGTTAATAATGGGATGAATTTTAAAAATAAGTGTTAATTTAAAATCTTATGTGCCCCAAGAGTTACTGTGCCCCAAGTTATGTTTTCTTTCTTTTATGATTATGAAACTTTTTTTTGTGGAGGGTCTTTTTTGAGTTGAATGACTATATCATAAATAAATAAATAAATAGTGGTGCTTAATCAGTTGGCACATGAAACAAATCCCCTAATGGATTCCCCACCTCCCAAAAATGCTATCTCTGCAGGGTAACAACAATTAAATCCTGGCTCAACTTTAATCAGGCAAAGGAACAAGGCAAACATCAGCATAAGAACAAATTACACCCTGATTGAAGTGGAGCCAAGATTTAATTGCTAGGCCCCTGTAGGGATGGCGTGTGTAGGAAGTCCATAATGGGATTATGTGGCATTGCTTTCAAGTTGGTTGATGATTGTTTTTGGCAACCAATATCAGCTACCTTGTGACAAAGTCTTTGTTTAAATTATATTTTTCATATTAAGAAGTTATCAGTGTCTTCCAAGTACTTGAAAAGTATATAAAGGGACATGCTTAAAATTACTTTACTTCATTTAATTCTTGGAAAAAAAATTAAAATGCTACCCACTTAAAATATGTTATTTTACAAGTTTTCTTCTGTTTTAATATTTTTCTTTCTTTCTTTCTTTTTATTTATTTATTGATGTATTTATTTTTGAATGCTTATGTAACCATTTGTTACCTTATAAGACAGCAAACTCTGACAAATGTCTGTTATCTTAATCTTTAGCTTCCAAGTTATAGCTGTTGGCCTTTTTGTTACTCCTATGGATAACTGCACACTGTCAAAAATGAATATGTTTAGACTTGTAAATTGCTGACATTTTAGATTGGCACTGCCTATAGTTACTGTAACATGTAATAAAGGACAGGGTTTCGGAGTTGTGTGTGAGATAATACACTGTCACCCGTGCGATATATGCCATAACACCTCGAGGTTCAGCTAGAGGTGTCCATGGCATATATCGCGAGAGGGTGACAGTGTATTATTTGTCATACATACAGAGGAAAAATATAGTCATTTCACCCTAAAACACCACTAAAACCAAATAAAGTGACCCTATATCACACTCTAGAGATGTTATATGGAATAAACTCATCCACGTGCACTGGTCACCTCCCGCCAAATTCTTACATAATGTCTGACCAATTTGGTCAATTTTTGCAAAATACTTGTTGTGGAAGTTCAACTCGCTTGAACAGTATTTAATCAACCGTCGACAATGACCGTGTATTTAATCAACCGTCGACAGACAGCCACACCTAGCTGAGACTGCTGCGGAAAAAAGGTCCCAAAGCAAATACACTTCTTTTTACCAGGAGCATTGGCAAAATATAATCAAATTAATTTTCACAAGTGCAAAGTAGAAAGAAATTTACATTTTTGTGATATTTCTGACAACGAGACAGTTTCAGAATATAATCGAAGTCAAACGGATATTTATTACAAGTCCACAGGAGTAATAATTCTATGTTTTAGGAATATACATGTGCTGGCTTTTAGAGCATCCTTGTGCTACATGTAATTACAAGTTCAAAGGGGGAATAAATTTGATTTTTACCGATATTACTGATAAAGAGGAAGAATGAACAGCTTAAACACAAAAGGTAAATGACACATCTGTCATTAAAATATTTTTTGTATGCACATGTGGTTTAAATGTAAATTAATTCCCGTTTTCAAACCATACCCATATGATATGACTTAGTGTAATAAATTTATAAAATAATAAATAATAATTGTTGGACATGAAAAGTTTATGGAATATGCTGATTTTTTATGAGTGCGAGAGATTTTAAATTTGTCTAGGTATTTAACGCAAGCAAAGTCGCTTTTCTCTTGATGCCAAAAGGTTACTTGTATAGCTCTGTCTTCGGCTTTCAGCATTTTAGAAACCTTGACTGACTTAACCAAGATATAGTCGCAAAAGTGTTCCGAGAGATGGTACGCAGAAATTTTGAGTGAAGCGAGATATTTCTGGGTAGTGACTTGAGGTTGCCCTCAATTTTCACTGAAGCTTATCTAAATGGACAGGCTTCAGTGATCAGCATATTGCCACGATCACATAACATCCCTAGGTATGTATATACTGGGTAATGGTTAAAAAAAAAAAAACGCATAGATAAATGTATATCCTAACAATGAATGAAAGTCAAAAACTTTATTGCCGTACGTACATTATTTTGAATAATGGATATATCTTAGTATTCATTGACTAAATAAATTAACATTTACCCAAACTTAAAATCAGCACAAAGGTAGATGCATCATTGAATAATTAGATGTAGGTAAAACCACATTTTTGATATCTGGATGATAATAAACCCTTTCAGCACCCTTAAGCATGCCTTTATTGATTGATTTTGGCGTGGTCCCTTTTTTATCTTTGAATTATACTTACAGTATATAATACAGCAAGCTGTCTGTCTGGGCACTGATATCTTGATTTGAGGGAACCAAGTAGTAGCTAACAGCTTCACTGTCACACTTTCACTGGATAACTGTGCAGTTGAAAAAATTGGGATTTTTTTGTGTATATTTTAAGCTAAAAATAATAGTTACCCTGTAACAAAAGTTTTGTTAAGATTAATAGATTGCTGTTAGCTTTGCAGTCCAGGTACAAGTACTGGTCAATACTGCTGTGGGCCAGGTATTGATATGCTTTGTACTGTGGGGTATTGTTCACCTAAAAAACTTTGATATGTTATGGTTAATCAAAACATGGATACAAGAACTTCCGGCTGACTGACTTTGCGCTTTGATCAGGGCTTTGTATATTATGCAGGGCTGTGACTGTTGCAGTAGTTTTTGGTGAAAATAGTAACAAAATTTTATTTAAAAATCATCATCATCATCATGCTATTTTGCACTAGGTTTGGAGTGTTGACCTCTAATTTGATCACAGGGATTTTCTTCACTAGATATTCACAATAGGAGCATTCACATTGATAAGGCCGCAACCTAAATATGGCGGACCTACATGAAAGGGAAAATGCTTAATCCTGTAATGGTCTCTCCGCCTCTCACACGGCTCCCCATGCGTCATCCCTCAACCTGTTGAATTGAGCAAAGATTTAATAAGTGTGCCTCTGCAGGGACGGGAGGAGGCGTGTGAGAGGCAGTGAGACCATTTATGGATTAAGCAATCTTTCTTTCATGTAGGTCCACCATATTTAGGTCGCAGCCTTATTAGACCTTGGCTCTTCTTAATGTGAATGCTCCCAATAAAGTTCTCTGACTATTTGCTAGCTCTACGCGTTTTTAAATACTGTCCATAGAGAATGTTTGCACAAAAATTACATCATCACCCAGCTGCCCTCTGGTGGAGAGTAATGGAGTGACATGAATGATACAGTGGTGCGACTTGTATTCATTTTTTGTGGCACATGAGTATAGGGGTGATATTAAAAAAAAGCTGTTTCATCAGATTCATGATTTCATTAATTTTTGTTTCAAACTGTGCATTATCCTGAACATGGCAGTTCTGCTTTTAGAAGTATCTTTATTCTTTGCTTGCAATATAATTTTTAATAATTTAACAAAATGTTCTAGTATTTCTTGCACTTTTATTTTGGATTTATGAGAAGAAAGATGTGTGACAGGAGTAGCTAATTCTTTAGAATTAAGTATTAAGCATCCATTTTCAAAAAATTTCCAAGAAATTAAAAATATCAAATAAGGAAATCAAAGCTAGAAAAATTCCAGTGTATTTGCAGTATATATTTTTTAATTGATTAGTTGCTGCAGGTAAGGCTAATTGGCATATTTCTGTTTCATAGTGGCTAAAGTATTTTTATAATTCTGCCTTTACCCTTATACCACTTCATGAATTCTCTCTCTCTCTCTCTCCCTGAATTGTTCATTATGAGAAATATTTATATGCTGTTCAGACAATGTTGAAAAATAAATAAATAAATAAATAAATAAATAGATAAATAAATAATGAATGTTTTTGTTAATGACTCAAGTCCAAGAATTAATTAATGCAGCTTCTTGAAGTTCACATTCAGTGCATTATGCATAATATTTATTTAAAGTTGTTTGCAAACAAAACAACCAGAGCACTTTGACATTAAAATTCCAACCAATTTTATTACTGACACTTACATGTTATATACCACAATATTATAAATGGTCTTATTCATGCTGAACAATGCTCAACTCATAATAAGGAGCTGACTAATAAAATAGAATAATTATCTTTAACCAAGTGTTTAATAATAAAAAAAAAATTAAATGACCAAGTTCTGTGTTGCAGATGGCTCATCAGGAGCACACTTTTAAGTTTCAAAACACTATCAACTTAAACCAGAGGATAATATTTTATATCATCTGACCTTCAGATTGCTTTAACTAAGAAATCTTAAAAGATTAATATACATGGTCATCTGGGGCCAGTTTCACAAAATCACTTAAGCCCAAATGTTGGTCTGAACTTCAGATTTAAACCAAAATTTTAGTCTAGATAATTAATCAGTTTTCTAACAAAGATATCAAAATGATTAAAATAAGTAAATATTAAAATTATATCTAGAACTTACTAATTTCTGTAAAGTAATAGTATAAGATCATTTGAAAACAAAGTGAATATATAATGCACATACTAAAAGAATGTGTAGCAGTATTATTTTTAGGGATATGCTGTTAGAATCACATTTGACTAGAATACGTAAATGTCTTAATGAGACATACATATGTAGCTTATGGTCAATATCTGATACCAAAATGGAACATAAAACAATGTGCAGCAATGGATAGCTTTAAAGAAATGAAGGTGTATTGAAAACGAAAAAAATCAGAGAACAAACATTGTCAAGTACATTTATTATAATTAAAGGTGATCTTGTTATGTCAGCTGAGGGCATCACGTCATATTCTACGCTTAGTAGTATCACAATCAGCAGCATTGTAAGTACAAAAACAAAGATTAATTCTGTATTTTTTAAAGCTGGTAACATAAAATATCTGACCACAAATGAACATGATACAAATAATGTCCCCCAAACCTTTTGTAAAGGAGAAACGATGTCTTTGAATGCTTCATATACAGGCATTATTTTGTTGTTTTTAGTTGAATTACCTAGAATACAACATAGCACTATTGTAGTGAAAAAAATGGTGAATATTACTTCTGGCATCATTACAAAAAGAATGTTGATCCAAGCTATGTTGTATCCTACCAAGTGAAAAAGATATACCAAACGCTCTAAGTTTGAACCAGAAAGCACAGGTTCAACCATGTCATCATACGTCTGCTTGGCTACGGACCTAAGGAGTGAATCCAATCCTTTGTAAACCTTCTTGACATAATTTAAGGGGGTCTCTTTATAAAGGGAAGAGTTATTGGTGGTTGTGTCATCTGTGTTCTGCTGTAATGGCAGATCTGTTCTACACTGAGCAGAGCTAGGTGTGTCTGTCACATCTTGTGTAGGAACAATGGTGGCTTCACATGAGTCCTGTGGTAATGATTGATATGTACTTTCTAGACTGTTGGCTAAATGATTCTGTTTTATTCCCCTAAGTGCACTGACAAAATGCCCATAGGGGTCAATCTCTGGGTCCGTTCTAAGGATATATCCAATCAAACACTCACATTGGTCGGGGCGGCTGTTTTTAGCCTTGATTGTTTCCATTTCGTTGTGGTTAATGACATCATTTTGGTACAGGTATGGCAAGAGTTCATCTGCATTCATGACATCTGTCAGAAGCTTGTAATTTTTCCGGATGGCTTTTACCCATGGAGGTTCCATTATATTTTCTGAAGTAAAAGCAAAATTTACACCATCAATTAACTTACACCATTCACTCACATAGGTTCAGCCCTGTCGTCATTTGTCTGCAGTGTTATGGAATGAAAGAGCTTTCAAATTATTAGTATTTGGAAGGGAATATATATTTCCTTAAAGGAAAATGGACAGAGTAAATTTCAGTTTTTGAAGTTTAGGGAAACAATGTGTAGGGAATCTGTTTACTTAAGATAATATGTTAAAATAGGTAACCACTCTATAAACACTATAAAAATACACTGTAGGTTATTAGTGGAAAAAGAGTGTGTTTTAAAACACCCGACCTCAATCTGCAAAATTAATATGAAGCAACAGATCTAGGTCATGTGGCCAGGTGAAAACTTCCAGTTTATGTATTATGATGCAGAAATCATTAATAGGACACGTTTTCTGAAGGATGACCTCCATTCTAGCCATTCTGATTGTTTGTGGGAAACCCGTTAGGGAAAATAAACTAACTGCAGTATGCTGTGTGCTCATATATATATATATATAACACAAGTATCAGCAAAAATGTGAAAGGAAACTGAATACATTTCAGAGCCTTTGTGATGCTTTTGACAAAAAATGAACAGTTGCATGAAATCCTCTGATTACCATATAAAAAACTCACAGATTCAAAGTTACACGTATGTAAATTTAATGGTCATCAATTTACAGAGAGTCCAACCCCAGTAAGCCAAACCAACCACACAACTTATTATTATTTTTTTTTATTAGTAAGCCTCCCAGCTGTCTTTGGAAATAGAGGCTGTCTTTTGAAGCCAATGGTCTTCCAAATGATGGTTGGGTAGCAGTTGCCTGTTTAAGTGTCATTTTCAATATTAACACCACGGTGACCTGATATCAGATATTTATTTCCTTGTTCAACTTAGTCTAAGTGATTAAAATCTTAAGATTAGATTTACCTGTATACAATCCCATTTATTTTATTTAATATAAATTCCATTTCACTTACTTTATTTCAGACGCCTGAAGAAGGATGTGTTACAGCAGTTACCTGCTAAGAGACGGCAGATGATAGTTTTGGACCCAGAGCTTGTGAAGATTGACAAGAATCTCAAGTCTTCTGCAAAGTTGCTGGATTCAAACAAAATCAAGGTGAATTATTTTCAAGCTTTCATGTATGTAAGAGAAGAAAGTCCTCAAGATTTATCTGGAAATTGGGTAATTTGGGTTATATTTATGCCCCCAACACCCCTGTTTAGATTTGTGTGCCTTCTTATGGTTGGATTTTCCATATTATTAAAAGACACACTCTGAAATTGAAATCATAGTTGCAAGTATTTGTCTCATATTGGAAATGAAAACAGTTTACTTGTGGTAAATATAGAACTTAGACTCGTTGACTAAGGGAAATTGTTTTTAAACAATTTCCCTTAGTCAACGAGTCTCAGTTCTATATTTGTTACAGGCATACGTTCAATTTGTCTGTTTATAATTTAAAAATTATAAACAGACAAATTGAACGTATGCCTGTAACAAAATATAAAAACCCACCTTCAGTTTTAAAGAGAGTAAACCTTCACTGCATGTATGAAATAATGAATACTGTCGGTTTGTCTGTCACCTGTTTACAAGTAGTGATGTTGTATACTGTGTACTATAAATAGGGGATGAAAATTTTACAGCAGGTGTGCTTTTATCAGTAACGTACCTGCTCAAACTGACCTAGAAAGATATACGCTTTATGTATAGCATACACTTGATGCGCCAGATGTATTAAATATATATAAGATGTTACAGTACCATTGTATTACCTAAACGAATGCTGAATTTTCACTATATTTAAGTATTGAATAAATGTACATTCACTTTCTTCTTTTGTAACTGTCTCAAAGTCAAATTTTCTGTGTCTACATATCCTGCAAAACTGTTAAATTAAATATCCCAATTTGACCTTAAAAACAACATGACTTAGTCTAGTAAACCTCTACAAGTGAAAGTACCAAATGTCAATACTTCCTTCTAAAATGCATTTGAAAACAAAATCATTTCATTAAAATGGTATAAAACACAGAATCCAAGTGCAGGAACAGATCAAGCAATGATTTGTGAGTTACATTGACAGTCACTGTACTATATTAAGAGAAAATAATTTTTTTCATGGAAAATTCCGAATAGCATACCCGGTAACTATAAATGTTATAATGATGTTTATATGCAAACTGTTGCATTTTTTTTTTATTATAGGGGTCTGACCGCCATGGTTTTTTATTGACATATTTCCATGACACAGGACAGGCAAAAGTGAAGGCTGTCAGGTAAAATAAATATAATTGTTAAGACATCACATTTAAAGTATGATATGTTAATTAGGCTACTTATGTAGATAAATACATGTATTTAGGTAGAGTAATAATTTGCATAGATTTGCAAGTAAGTTATACTAAGGTGAAACTCTGAATTGAGTTATATAGAACTTTGGCTGTTAAATAGTGCCGATAGATTGTTGAATTGACGTCTGCATTTTTTGCGTGAATGGCATTCCACAGAGTTACCAATTGAGGTTAGAATTTATACTTATTTCTTTCCACAGTTTTATTGCTATTTTGTTTCTTCAATAGTTACAATTTTTAATTCTGTATAATCATTTCCTTTACTTTGTATTTATTCATTGTTTTATATTTTTAGCTTTGGTGTGTTTAAGGAAATCAGTTTCTAATGTTTTAGCTGAATGAATTTTTATTATTGTGTAATAAAAACTGTAATGTTAATTGCCATTGCGATTTATTCATTACAATATTTTATTATAATTATTATTTTCCTGTAGAGATTATGTGATCGACCTACTGGAAAGCGGCCACAAGTTCCTGGTGTTTGCTCACCATAAAGAGGTGCTAGATGCCTTAGAAGAGGCAGTGAGGAAGGAGGTACAATGTATTTACCAAACAGCAGTATTTTCGCTCGTAGTAACACATAGTAACACTGGAAGACCACAGAGTGGCTAAAAGCTCTGAAGGTGCAGCTTTAATTTAGTGTAAAAAGTGAAAAGTTTTATTTAATAACATTGTGATGCTTCATAGGTTCATGAAATTTGCAATGTCTTTTAAAGCAATTTAGTTATACCACAATACATTAAGTATAGCACCGAAATATTTCCTCCCCCTTCCATTATAAATTTATTCAAAAGTCATCTGCAGTTCAGTTTTCCATACACTGCAGCAGTGATGTCACACATATATTTTTATGCTTTATTATAATAATTTTGTTTGCAGGGGTATGGCTACATTAGAATTGATGGGAAGACTAACCCAGAGCAGCGTAACTTTTTCTGCCAGAAATTCCAGACCCACGATGATATCATGGTTGCCATATTGTCCATCACTGCCGCCAATGCAGGTCTCAACCTCACTAGCGCTGCCCTGGTGGTGTTTGCTGAACTCTTCTGGAATCCAGGAGTAAGTCTATGGCTCCATTCAGAAAAGGGGGCTAACTAGTCCGAGGGTCATATATATGGCGACCCACTACAAAGCTTGCCGTTTAATTCGCTAAAAGCCACTGAAAAGACACCCTGTGGGGAAGTATTCTAGTGGATCGGCTGTATTTGACCCTTGGACTAGTTTGTCCACTCTTCTGTATGTTTGTGTGCAAAGGCTTAGTGGATGTTTCTCTGGTTGTATTTGTGTATGTTTAGTCACAAAATTAAATGCATATTGGTGAGCAGGGTATTTCCTAATAATACTGCACCATAAAAAGCACTAGCCAGAGATAATTGCCCACTTAGAGAGACGCCAGGCTAGTAAAGAGTTTTAACTTTATAAGAATTATAAGAACACAATAACTTCTGTGTCAGTATAAGAACCAGTTTTGTTTTCTTTTGGCCACAATAATGTAGCAGTTTGTACCTTTTTCAGATTCTGGTTCAGGCAGAAGATCGCTGTCATCGTATTGGACAGCAAGACTCAGTCAACATTCACTATCTGGTGGCACGGAAGACTGCAGATGATTATATTTGGTAAGTGTTGGTTTTAATGTTCATGAAATCTTTTTGAAGGAAAATTAAGAAGCATGTTTTAATTATTTTTAGCAATTTGAGTGGAACTTTTTTGGCTTCTTTGGTTTGTCACAAATTTTCATCAGTCTTAAAAACATCTCAGCTTTGTGAGAATAAAATTTTAGAATTTTTACTCCTTTATTCTTGGCCACAAACCTGGTAACAATTCTTTGTACATCTCCAAGAGACCAAGAGAAAGGAATTCATTTCATCAATGAATGTCAATGTTTTTTCTTCAGTGATTTGGTTGCAAGCATTATTCCCATGCAAAACTAATCTTCGAGCCAAATTGATAAAATTTGTAATAACTAAGTATAATATTGTCACGTTTGGTAATATTTCCCTCAAAGAAACATTCTTGTCGGGAACATTTGTAACTATTTTATGCACATATTAATAACTGGTAGAACAAAATGGCTGTCCCTGGAAAATGAGCCTCCTACTGTTTCAGGCCTCTAGTACAGAAGAAGCTGTCAGTGCTGGGCAAGGTTGGTCTAAGCAAGGAGGACTTTTCTGAGGCTGACACTACAGTACTTAAGGTAGCCCAAAATAGTAATTGTTTGAAATGAGAAAATATTTAGTCATAGAAATAAAATAAGGCATCCTCATATTTGAGTTAGATTCTTGATATGTGGTACTTTAAAATGTAGTAAATTTTTTTGTTTCATATAACTTAGAAATGAGCTTGCATATAAGGTAAACGAACTTTGTAAGAAAAGAACTTTTTGTAAAACACAGGCAATGAAGACATTTAATAATTAAAAGAAAAGCAGCCATTTATTAACATTTATTCCAGAAGATTGTCTCTTCAGTGAATATTTTATACTGTAATATTTAGATAAATGCATCATCATTTGCTGTTGTAGGACAAGAAACAGAAAGATATCCTCTCCTATTTTGAAGAATCTTTCATGGAGGAAAGTGACATTCCAGAGGTTCAAGACAATGTTACTGCCATCAACCAAACTGTGGCATCTTCATCCAATCAAAAATCTGAACATCCTGGAGGTCAAAGAAGCATGCTACAGTTTGTATCAAATGGCAGCAAGGAGAGCACTGCAAAGGGGGAACAGCTGGCAGCAGAGAGGCTGAAGGAGGAAGGAAATGTAATGAGTGTGGAAGAAGAGCTAACGGGTGATTGGCTGGACGAACTTGACGAAGAATGGGACGAACCTGCAGAGAAAAAAGTGAAAGTAGCCCACAGCGAAAGGTGAACAACTGGCAGCCTAAGGACAGAACCAGGAAATAGGGCAGACGGGTCTTGAAAATATCACATTAATGATGCAGTGTAATTAAGGAGGCTGGCAACATATCTGTATGTTAACTTAAAGATAACAGGGGCCTTTGGAGTATTCAAGGAGGGCAGAGATGTTAACACAAACGTTATCATGGAATGGGTTTCCTTGTCTCCTCTGGAACTCGGGGGGGGGGGGGGG
>NW_019773677.1:0-35185 GCF_001039355.2 Lingula anatina | reverse complement strand
GTTGGTACCAGTGTCAGGATGTGAACCATGGTGCCATATTGCAATTTGTTGGCATGTTACTGAAGAGTACAATGTTTAAAATTTGATTGTTTAGTTAAACTTTACAGGGGCGAACATATGACGATCAAAGTTAGGTTATTAAGTTTACATTGACAGCAGAATGGAGGCTGGATAAACAAAGATAATTGGGAAAACTGTCAGAAAATATCTGGATCTGCTTTATTACTTGTTTAGCTACATTCTGCTTGTGTTGATATTCATTACTTTACAACTTTGTTTCCAACAATCATCCACAAAAGAGAGATAAAAAGTCAAATTTACTGGACAGAAGTCAAAATAAAACCAGCTTGTAAAGAAAAGTTGTTTTATTGAATATTAGTTTACATATTATAATTGTGACCTATGAAAAAAAGCATATAATGAGAAATGATTTTTCAATTTCTATAATTTCTTAATTAAAATGATATAACTGTGAAACCATAAAAGGACTACTCACTGTTAGTACCGAGTCTTGTTTTCCGAAAAAATTTTAATTGGATTACCAATGCATCTGTAATCAGTATAATAGCCATACTGAGCACAGATGAGAAATTTTAATTAAAATAAATTCAAATTTTGGACAAATGCAACAAAAAAGATAAACTACAAATCATGATACATTTTGTTACAGCATTTCGCAAATTCCTTGCTTGCGTATGTTTACAAAAAATAATAATTCATATGCACTACACATATATGGAATGAAAAATAAGGGAAAATAAAATGAGGAATTACAATGGGTTGAAAAAGATTCCTACAGGAAGTTTTTAAATATGCAAAATGTTATTAGTTTACACAAAAGAAAAAGTATTTTATAGATAAAAAGTTGGGTCATATAATGTAAACCAGAACACAGAACATTTAGATTCTAATACATATTTTTTGGGTCCATAAATACAGATCTAACCTCTACAGGTCCAGTCTATATCCTTCACTACATTTTGCTGTGTATATAAATAGCAAAGCAAATGCAACATTTTAAATGTGGACTTAATGAAATCATCTACAACTGCTCACTCGCACATTTCTCTGCATAATAAACTGTGTTTCTAAAACATATAGTGAATGGAATAATTTTAATTTAACATCCAGTCCTTACAAATGTGTTGAAAGGGCACTTGAATTGCAGCACAATATTAAATCATATACATTTTCTTAATAAAATAAGGAAAATGCAAAAAGGCAGTTATATGTGATAGAAAGTGCCTGCATCCAGTTAGTAACCAGACACCTCCATACTAGAGACCCAAGACTTGACCATGAACAGACTATAAGTACCTTTGTTAGTACACCTCAAAGTTTAATTTTTATGTATGAAGAACTGAACAAATAAGTAAAGGAAATTTAACAGGATGGTCTCTAAGTCTTAGATTTTTATAGGTTTCTTCTTGCTCCTTATTGAATAATAAGATAACAAAAATATTAGAACGGGACTGTTGCTCTTTTGAAGGATTAATTTACTCTCTTAAACCTCTCCAAACTCGGGTATTTGAATTTAACTTGCAATACTTACTATGCAACTTTCCTTTTCCTAAAAATGTTCATATTTCTTTATTTCAGGACCTGAGGCAAGCACGAATATTTAAATACAAAGCAATGTAAATAATAAGATGGCAGTTTAAATGCACTGTAAAAGTTACTTACTGGCAGTTACACTGAGAACGGACCTCAAAGTCTTCAATGCAAAGTTTTATAGGTGAATTGCTGCCAACACAATTCTAGGCTGTGTTCTATTTTATGTTAGCAAAACACCAAGATATAAATACCCAAAACTTCTTTAAAATTTGTTTCATAATGTCATGCACACTTCTACTATTAACCATTTTCATCACTTAAACCTCTTGATTTGTGGTTGGTTGAAAGATTCCAAAAATTGAACAACATGATAGAAAGCAAATTTAAGCAACAGTTTCATCCTTACTTAAATACAAGTCAAATGATACTTACAATAAGAATTCTTTTTCACATTTGTCCATTTTAAAGCACAATCTGGGCTATAAATACATGGGATACCACACAGCTATTGATACAATTAAAGCTTTCAGCATTATAAAAATTCAGCTTAACCTACCAACAGTATACATAGTGATAAGCAACGTGTCAATTGCACATTGTGTAGGTCACAGTACATTGTAAATAAATCTAATACAAGGCCTAATTAATGCCTTTTTCAGCAATGTCTGTTATAATATCATGTCATTTCATCTGATATTAACTCAACTGTGACTACAAAATCTACACAGAGAAAAGAAACTTAGGACATACATGTAGAATCTCATTCTCTACATATTACATGTTACTCATATGACTTCATCTAAATGATTATCTAGGCTATGATTTTTCACTTTGATCAATAAGATACACAGGTAATACAAACATATTAATTACAAGTAACTAAAAAGCACTGAGACTGTTCTATTTACACAGACCCACTTTTTGGCATATGTTACAATTATATAGTTTGTATCCTAAAAGGCAGTTTCAACAGTGAGATAATAATATATAATTCAGCAGCATTTACAAATAAAATCCCATACAACTGATAAAATCATCAACTGAACCCATGGTTTCCAGTATAATGATAACAATTTAAATAAGAATAGGGTACATAATGAAGTTCACTAATCCTGACCTTTCTGATTTTTTTCTTTACCTTATACTTGTGACTGGCCACTTAAAAATTCAATTCATTGCTAAGTTCACGGACTTGAAAATAATCTAAATGCAACAAAAATTCAAATAAAAATGCCAGAAAATAATCTCCCCTATTCACTGCCAGAGTCACAGAACCTCAGTGTCACAAATCTTTGGCAACTGGTCACTTGAAACTTCTTGAAACTTTTTCAATGTTGACTGTGATCTGAATTTTGTATCCATCCATTTTCTAAATTTCTTTTTTCTCAGACACACGATACATTACTATCATTTAATTTTTGAATAAATAAATAAATAAATAAATAAATATATAAATAAATGCACTAAAAAGGTATTCAGGACTGCTGCTTATTTGTCCCAGAACTGTGTCACCATCAAGAAATTCAGCATTATATGCACATGTGAATCAATGCACATAACGCATATACATGATATATGTATAATATGCACAACACAGCCATACAGCACCTAAGTCATGCTTAGTACGTACGTAGTATTTTTAACCAAAATAACTAATATTACACCCAATCAATGATGAACTGTAGCAAAACTGAGACATCTTCACTTTCTGAGCAGCCAAAATGACTAAATTTTAACATTTTTCAAAAAAAAAAAAAAAAAAAAAGGCTCTTGTTTTATCCTACCACAATACCAACAAGTGCATTTTCTACAGGATAGTGCAACAATGTCAATAAATATCACTCCCTTTCCTCGACACATGGCACTTTCTCCTGGAATTACTACAATTTACTTTGCCTCTCTGGTAATTTTTTTATCTTGGTCTCTTAGCTCAGCTTTTCTGTCCCTCATATGTGGGGTTCTTGAATGTGGAAGTGGCTTGTTTGAAGATGGGATTTTCAGCCTAAAAGAGGAAAAAATTACGAAAATTAAGCCACTGATTATAATACTAAAAATAAAATGATTATCATAATTCACCATTCAACTGAATTTATGGAAATATTTAAATATATGTCATTTATTTAACAGAGCTGATTCAATGTATTATATCACCATGATTGGAACCAATTAAACCAAAAACTGTAAAAAAAAGTCGCTGAAAATTACAAAATTATATAAAAATTCAATACATCACAAGTGAAACATCTCTTACTAAAAGCTGGAGAAAAACTTTGGAGAAAAACAGTTCAGTTTTCTTCTACTTTAAGAGCATTTTCTTCAACTTACAGTATCCCATTTCGCCTGCTCTCTCTCTTTCTCAAACTTGGCGAACTCTCTCCTGTCATTAATGGTGGTGAGTATCTTCCAGATCAGCAGTATAGCCAGTCCTATGGCTACAATCCCTGCTATCACCCCCAGTACTATGGCTAATACATTGGCCTGGGCAGGACAGGCTGGAAATAGATTAATGTGAAGTTAATGGTAGTAAGTATCTTCCAGATCAGCAGTATAGCCAGTCCTATAGCTACAATCCCTGCTATCACCCCCAGTACTATGGCTAATACATTGGCCTGGGCAGGGCAGGCTGGAAATAGATTCATGTGAGAGCAATGGTGGAGTTTTTTTTTAATAATAAAATTGAAAATAAAATTGAATGAAGATAGTAGATAGTCTGTTGTGAAGTTAGACTATAAATAAGAATTTACCTTAAAAGTGTGCTTTATGTTTGATAAACTGGCATCCTACTACACACACACACACACACACACACACACACACACACACACACACACACACACATAATTATCATACATAGTCATGACTCATGTTTTTCTAAGTATTTTGTTTGCTTTTTAAAATTTTCATTATACTTTTATTTTCTTAAAATATTTTTTCTTCTGCTTTTTTATTTCATCAATTTATTCTGAAGGTAATAAAATTATTTTTCTATGTCACTTTTAAATACTGCATGCATCAAAATAATTCACAACTACCAATTCAAAGATCCATTTTAAAACCAACCTTTCGTTTGTTGTACTTTGATGTAGATATTCTTCTTATTGCCGACATACTCATAGTTGTAGTAAAATTCACAGTCATCATCATCTTTGAACTGGCAGAATTTTATCTTCTCATCACTGTACTCTGAAGAAAGAAAACAAACCTACATATGATTCCTCTTTAAAATAAATAAATAAATAAATAAATAAATAAATAAATAAATAAAAAACACCCAATGCCTCAAAAAAACTTGGTTATTCCACATCTGATTGTACAATACAGGACTCTATCCACCTGCAGTGTGCCACTGGGTGATAAAGCTCAATGAATGTTCATGATACTCATAATAAGATATACGGGGAGCAAAAACATTTATCTTCAATCTCCATTTCTCGGTATATTTGGGGTATGTAACATGTGGTTCATTTCTGTAAGTGTTGTCTTTTCTCTAGTTGTAAAATAATTATCTGCACAGTTCAGTAAGTTTAACACTGATTTAAGTGAAACCATTACTATGATACAAAATGTCTCTATACAGATAAAAAAAAACTAGGCCACAGTCTATTTCACAATTGGCTGCAGTGTTATCTCCCTTAGTTAGAAAATAAATCATCACAACTTAGCCACTCACTCTGCACATCTGGGACCATCTCTATGTTGGTACAGTTAGCCTTGCAGTACTCTGGGGAGTATTCTCCAGAATTGAATGCTGTACACTGGACACAAAGCTTAGTTTCTTCACATAGTCCTGGACATGTCTGAAATATTATAGAAGTGTTACAGATGATAGTTATATGTTATATGTTATTACATAGTCTCCAGAATTGAATGCTGCACATTGAACGTACAGCTTGGTTTCCTCACATAACCCTGGACATGTCTGAAATATAAAGGTCCAGTAGAGTTATAGATGATAGTTTTATGTCATACAATGTTAAATATTGTCTCCAGAACGAAATGCTGTACAATGGACACACAGTTTGGTTTCTTCACATAGTACTGGACGTGTCTGAAATATTACAGAAGTGCAATACATGATGGTTATATATTATATTATATTATATACATTCCTCACATAATCCTCGATATGTCTAAAGTAGTGTTCTACATTTAAGTTATAAAGTCTCTGAAACTGAATGCTATATTTTGGACACACAGTGTACAGCAGGCATCCCTAAGGAATGACGACTGCAAATGACAACTTTTAAGACAACATTTAATCATACATTAAGTGTAGCATCCATCTTATTATCTATCACTGAAAAAATTTAATATGTAGCAGAGATACCACCACAACTACTACTACTGCTACTACTATGACTACTACTACTACTACTACTAATAATAATACTCACAGGGCAGTCCTCACATGTGGGACCAGAGTGTCCTGACTCCAGTCTACACTGACATACACCACACACACACTGTCCATAGCCATTACACTCTTCCTGGAAGAGAGAGAAGAAAATATCAGCATCACACAGGGAAATCATATATAACATCTTAGCTGTACTGGTATATAACTAGACTCCACACACACATACACACTGTCCATAGCCATTACACTCTTCCTGGAATATAGAGAGAAAACAATATCAGCATCACACAGGGTTATAGTATATTTCATATATGACATCTTAGCTGTACTGGATTTTAAACAGACTCCGCACACACTCACACCTCATAGCCATTACACTCCTGGAACAGAGAGGACAAAATGTCACCATCACACAGTGTTATAATATGGCAGTATCACACAGATAACTTTCATTACACACCTTCACACACACACACACACACACATATACACACACACACACACACTTACCCCACTAGAGGCTATACAATTCTCTTTACTTTCTGGACAGCTACAGGCATTGCCACTGTAACCTTCATTACACACACACTTGCCACATACACAGGTGCCTCTGGTAGGTCCTGAATACAGAAATATTCATATTATACAGGTATGAAGGCAAGTTTCAGTATAATCATAATAATTCATATTCTCGATACAGATCTATGATAAATTTATGCATACATTTTTGTCTTAGGCAACATAATTATGTCATGTTACAGTTACAGTAGTGATAGCTGGTGTTTTCATATGAAGGCATTCATCACATTTTACATGGAAACCAAAAGATATTCACTTTGATTTAACCATAAATTTTCAAATGAAAAGTAAGCATTGGTGCTTTGCATTCATACATAATATACTTTCCCAATGATGCTTTGGTCAATCTGTAAGCAATTTTTAAACTGATCAAATATTTGGATAAAAATCGGTAATCTGACCAAAAAAAGATCCCAAAATACTCACCACCACACAACTGATCCTCAAAATTATCACAGCTGAAGTCATTGCACTCACACAAGGGTCCGCGGTAATCTGGTAAACAAGTACACGCCCCACATATACACTGGCCTTTGTTAGAGCAGATGGTGAGGTCTGTAGAATTGGGTCTGGAAAAGTGATAACAACTAAGTTAACACACACACACACATATATATGCACTGACTTTTGTTGGAGCAGAAAATACTGTCTGTATGAATTGGGCCTGTGCGCCTGGAAATAAGTTTAGAAGAAAGTTTCACAAGTCCACAATCAAAACTAAATCTCATTTAGTTACTACTTTGCACCAGTGTGCTCTTAAATAAAAGGATGGATGTACTTATGTACAGGCAAGCAGACAGACAGATATATAGATTGTAACCAAGGTGCCTGTTACCTTCTACACTGTGCATCCAGAGCCTCTGTGGACTCCTTGTCTGTCTCACACTCACAGCGTCTTCCTGCAAACCCCGCGTCACACTGACATATACCACACTGGTATGTACCCTGACCCTCACACAGGGGACTTAATGGCACCTGGAATATATATATATATATAATGTATTTAAATTATATAAAATGAGCGTGTCCTGTGTGTTTTATGTCATTGTGTAACCAGGACCAAAACTGCATTTAATTTAGATGTTCCTAAAAGAGAACAGAGCCTGCTAAACACCAGTGACCTCTCTGATGTAATATGCAAATTACAATTAGAGGAGATCTCAGTTAAACACTATGTGATGTCATTATTCAGTTAATTGCTCATCTGCTTCTCTTGTTGTGAAGTGACCGTAATGCACAGAAAATCACTGCAAACGACTAACATAATCATCTTATTTATTTCAAGGCCCCAAAAAGTAATGTTTGTCTTGAAGTTAAAAGCAAGGTATGTTCAATGCAAAAATGAACATGAACATACCTCATTGGCAGGGAGCTCGCAGTCACACTCGCACATGAACTCCAAGTTCAGGACGAGTTTCTCTCCCAAACCACCACCAGGGGAGATTTCCACCACACGGCTCTTCTGTGTGGGATCCTTTGGACACTGGGTAACTGTCATCTCCACATCAAATGTCACCTGGCAGGAAATTATGTAGCAGGTCAACTGATTGGTTTAATCATTAATAACTAGGTTACTGTCATCTCTATATCAAATGTCATCTGTTGGGAAATTATATAGCAGGTGAAACTGAATCATGGCATTACTTCAGCTTGAAAAAATATATAAAATTATGCACTTTATATATGCACTTTGTATCACAATTAAACACTGTCAAGTAAAGTCAGATGTGAAAAACTATGGGGCGTCATCATATGAAAAAGCTTTAGGTACTGTGACATCTTATTTAGTAGAATTACTCATTTTATTTTTCCCTGTTACCTAAGGAATTAATTGGTCCTTACAAATGAGAGTATTTGAATTCAGATCAAGATTTTCTAATATTATTGTGTTATTATTATTTCATCAGCAGATCAAAATTCTTACACTCTGTCCAGTTTTCAGTCCCAAACATTTGTTTGTGTTCATCTTTTTGGTCCTAAAAAATCATAATGTGTTATCAACATGTGTTACACAACTTAATACTAAATGCTTTGCTTGAAATAAAAAAAAAATATCTGCTACATCAGCAAATTTGCAATTAAATAATTTACAGATCTTAAATGCAATCCAAATTAATTGTATTTTTTCAACTTTGCCAAGTGCAGGAGTATATAAGATATGACAAAAAACTTTTTTTATATATAACAAAGACTCACCCTAAGCATTCTGATCTGAATTTAAAACTTATGCCTTCTGTACTATTTGTTTTCAGCTCCACTTGAGATGAAATATTCTAAAATATAATACAGATTTATATTTAATTTTTCCCATTACAGATATAATTAACATTTCTCATTTCACACGTAATTTAGTTCTAAATAACTGACAGGTCATATAAACCCAGTTTTGGCTGACCTGAAGACATTTGTGTGATATATTGATTATATTTGTTAAAAGAGACAAAATGTTTGTTTAGCATAATTTTCAGAAATAAATTTTCATCATCATCCTCATTATCATCATATCTATTATTATTATTATTATTATTATTATTATTATTATTACATTAATCCAGTTCTTTTCACCTGGTAAACTTCCTTGATCAGCTGTACCACGTTGCTGGAGTCATTCTTCAGTTCTCCAGTCAGAGAGTTGGGGAAGAAGTCACTGAGCTCCTTGTACACATTAAACTGGTTCTGTGTCACAGCAAATATTAGCACCACATCCTTGTTCTGGAGAACTTCACGGACCTGGCTGATGGATGGATAGTCCTACAGAGAGAGATGGAGAAATATTAGCAGTGGATATAGTGTGTGTGTGTGTGTGTGTGTGTGTGTGTGTGTGTGTGTGTGAGAGAGAGAGAGAGAGAGAGAGAGAGAGTGAAATTTGAGCAATATGTATGTGTTTGTGAGAGTCTCTCACAGTAATATTAGAAGCGTGTGCACACTTGCATCTAGGGGTGCTTGTGTAAAAGTTCAGATAAAGCCACAGTGCCAGATAACTCACCTGGTTCAGAGATTCTGTGTAATAGTTATCAGCGTCCATATGGCAGTTTAAGTCATTAGGCCTCACTATGCCTGCCAACTGTAAGAAGAGGTATTGAATAATGAGTATAAATCGTCAGGGCTCATATATATTATTATTTATTGCCTATAGCATTTGGTTACTTAAATATCATGCAGACAAAAGATACTTTTCACATGCATGCTTCCACAGTAATGGTCACATTACCTTTTCTTAACTTTTGAATTACTTTTAAATCAAAATCAGAATGAGTGTATATGTTTTCCTTTTTAATAAAACAGCAATGATATCATTACTTAAGATAAAATCAATATTTTGTGAATTTAATTTAAAAACCATCCTTTGAATCAATCAAATTAAACACCAAATAATGTTCATATCTTTTACTAAAACACAAACATTCATATAAGAAAGAGAGAATTTAGAAAACTTTAAAAGAATTATTAATGGAAAAGCACACTCAAAACTTCTATGTGTCAAATAAAAAGGTTGGTAATCTAAACAAAAAATTAACTTAAATACACAACAAAAGAAAACATAAAAGTATTAAGAACTTAAAATAAACTTAAAATATTGTTCACAACTAAAATACAATGTTAGTATTAACTAAGTTACACTAGGTTAAAGTGTTGGTGTAAATTGTTAAGTTAAGAACCACATTTAAGGTGCTTTTCCCGCCAACTTGGGTCATCCTAACTTATGTCTGCACTGATTCATGAGGGAGTCTGATTATGGTTAGCTCACCACAGATGACCAATCTGGTTTCACAGTTGCCCCAGCTATCCCCAGTGTAACTGAGGCAAGCTGCCTGCAGTCAGTTTGGATTACTATGTTTAGGACTTGTAATCAAACAGTCAGTTAAGACTTTGTGCATTAGGTTAGGCAGACCCAAATTGAAGTGAAAAGTACTTTTACATGTAGAACATTAAAGGTTATGTTGCTTGTTTTTATAAAGATCAAAGACTATTAAAACTCAAAATCTATGACTATGGCAAACTGAGTATAGAGAACTTATTACTAGTAAAGAAGTGGGGGAGAGGGTCGGAGGGGGTCAGAGGGGGGTGGAGGGAGGGGTAACAACAGTTTGAAATAAAAGACATGCAAATCACATTAAATTATAAATGCACTGTGTGCTCTCTGCAGTTCAAATGTATTCTCCATCTTGTAGTTTTCATTAAATTGAAGAAATACCATTACCCAATTTCAATAAACACATAAAACAAAAGCACTGAACAAAAACTATGTTACAGCATATGGCAAAATGAGGGCATCATCATCCACTTTTAATAAAACCATCACTTTTTTTATCCATTTTATTAATGTTTTTAAATAAAAAACCCCTTTTCCTCCCCATTTTCTAAGACAAAAACTGCTGAGAGAGCACACTGTGGTAAGAAGACACCCTCTGTGTCAGTTATTGGTGAGTGTATTAACCTTGCCGTCACCCGCAGAGTGAAAAGGAGAATCTGTGGACATGATCAGAAGTCTACGAGACGGACTCCGCCACCCAACGGTTTCCTGTAAATATAGCATACAGAGTTATGTGCACAGACTAATATAATCATGAAGAGACATTGGCCTCCACCACAGGGGCTGATTATCTTGGTTACTGGGCAGTCATGAGTCCTTTCCTTTTTGTCAACAGGTCAGTACTGTGTCAACAAATTCTATTTCAAATGTAGTGGTTGTGTTGTTATTGGTCTCATACCAATCTCGTCTGTGTAGCAGTGTGCCTTAATGTCTGTCTGCTCGACTGCACAACTATCTTGTCTGTATATTGGTCCGCCTGTCTGTCTGTCTGTCTATCAGTTTTCTGTCTCTTTTCAGTTCTGTCTGACAATCTGTCTGTGCGGTAGCCTACATGCCTATTTCTTGAACATATTGTCTTCCCTAGTTTTTCCTGCCACAACCTCTCTGGCTGAGAACACCTTTTGACACAAACTTCATCAGTTTTTTCATCTTCCTTTGTCAGTGTATTAATTATTCCTGTGTTCTATATCTAAGAGTTATACCCTACACCCCATTCATATCCCACAGCCTAAGGACACTTATATATGATGTCTATACTGCACATACATAGCCATCCCCTGCCAAATGAACCCCAGAATCAGAGCTCAAGATCAGCAGCTTTCTGGAAGGATTTCTCCAGCCTATTTGCTTCTGTAATGTCAAATAGATGGTTGAAACATTGTATCTTTGAACTTGTGAGTTCCTGTAGAACAGCTCTTTTAAATTACAAACATTTAATCAGACATTGCCATTCTTATAGTCATCAAAAAATAATCTGAAAATGAGATTTATGTAACTGAAAACTATTCCCCTTGTGTATAATAAAACATGTACTCATAGTGGTACTGTAACAGTTGAGGTTGTCAATGTCAGTCTGTATCCTGAAACAAACTCACAATCATTTTATGAACAAAATCTTGTAGTTATAAATAAAGTGAAGAACACGCTGATATTCTATATTCATATTTAGAATAGTTCAATTTGTTTTAAGTGATGTATACAATATATACAGCAGTCCTGATACTGTCCATTTATCTGAGTACTATAAATAAATCCTACTGCTTCGTAAAACACAAAAATTAACTCAGCGACACTTTTATTAACACTGAAATTAACTTAACACTTAATATGATTTGCTACTCTACTTTCAGACTAAAAAGTCAAAGCAGAAGTCGGCTCATATTTAGACAAATCTCTGATGACGTGAATAGAAATTCCTTAATAATTTACTACATAAACTGATTTGTGGTTTAAAAGAAAAATCTGGTCATTCTACCAAAGTAAAACATTGCCAAATAATCAACATTTTCTAATTTTCTATCGAATCTATTAATTTTACTGCTCACCTCACAGACAACAGCCTGGACTACAGCATCAAAGCCCCCCTCAGGGACGTCAAGATTACCAGATATAGGGGTGGCTAGCACTTTTTCCTACAACATCAACAATAATATAATATTATCACTTTACCTTTATATTCTTTCTCCATCCAAAGAGGTGGTGTTTTTTTTTTAGTTTGTTAGTTAGCATCATAACACAAAAAGTCATGGGCGTTTTTTGACAAAATTTTGTATTCCTACAACTTTATGACACAACTGACATTGTTCAAAGAGATGAAAATCTTATCTTTAGTACACAAACAGTGAGCAGGAGGAAAGTACTTACAGAAAATATCTTAGCATCATTAGTAAGACTTAGTTCATGTCTGTAACCATAGGGGGCAGCACATTTATCACTTTCTGAGCACGGGTTGTTCAGCCTGGAAATCACAGGATAAAAAAATATATATATTAATAGTGGGTGGCATAATATGTTCCCATTTTAATATAAAACCTTTGACATTTTTCCTCCCTAAAATGGTTATTAATGAACAATTTCCAATTTTGAATTATTTTAACTGATTTTCAAATACAAAATTTGAATTGATGACCACAGTTATCAATCATAATTATACAAAACAATGTTACCTAGCAATAATATAAAATAAACATGTTTGACTCTTTGAAATACCAAACAAATAACACTGCTTGTTTAACTGTAAATAATGTCTATTTTACTCCTTACTTCGGGGCATAAATGCTGACATAAGGCATGGTGACCTTATCGACATAGGAGCCAAAACCAAGTCTAAAATCTTCAGTAATTGCAGCCATTTCATTAGCTGGAAAAAAGATTTAAAAAATTATTACATAAAAGATTGTAGATGGAAAACATGATTATTTTCACAAATAAAAATTCATTACTTTCCTTTTTTTTTAAATCACGTTCACTTACAGATCTTAACTCCCAGTGCGGCCAGTTTCTCCCTGTGTATATTCATAGACCTGGACATGTCCATCAAGTAGTACAGATCCACAGGATAGTTCTCAGCCAGCTTGAAATGGACCTTGAAATTTACTGGCTTGTCTGAAATAATACACAGAGAAACATGCTTTACTCAGAGGAGGAGGCCATGGCAGACTGGAGGTACACTGAGATACTGAGTTTGTCTGCACCATGTTTAAGTCTGGTGTTTTTAAATACTTCAACCCATTTTATCATCAAATTCAGAACCCGCTTAAACGGAGTTTGTTTAAATTTTGAACCTGCTTGCACCCATTTTACACCCAAATTCTGAACACATCTGCACTCAGTTTATACACAAAGTATGAACCTGCTTCAGCCATTTTGTACCTTAAGTTTGAACCCAGTTTCTACCTTTATTTTACTTACTTGGTCTAACTTTAATTTTCATCTCCTGAGGTGAAAGCTGGATGGGCTTCTCTGTCATAGAACCTGACCTGGGTGGAGTGTCCTGATGAATAGAATAAAGATATGAGCAAGAATCCAATTTACACTGTCACACTAAACATTGCGACAGTCTATATGGTCTAAGATTAAAACTATTAATTATACCTCATAAGATGCCCTTATTAGTCCAATTTAGCTCCAATGTCTGAATCAATTTTCATCTCATAACTCAGACCATTCAATCCAGAGCTCCAATATAATGATTTCATCAATCACGATCTGTCATCAGCATAAGTCCTCATGAGGAAAACACTAAGTTTTTTTAAATATAAAGCTGTTTAAAGAATTAAAATAAAGGGTGTATGCACCTTGGTGGGGTTAATATCATGGTCAGGATTGACAATGTCGACCTGTGCACATCCGCCTTTCAGATGATTGGCTAATACATCACATCTGTGTCTGCTCTGCTCCTCCTTCACGTCGGTGATCTAGAATTTTCAGAAAAACTTTAAAAATAAAGTCTAAAGTTTTACACAATCCATTTGTAGGACATTGATCCGAAATTTTAAGAATAGAAAAATTAGTAAGCCTTTAGCTAATTTCTAAAGTCAGTCAACATTGTAGATGTCAGTCAACACATAAAAACATTATCGACTACACTAATGGCTCATTTCACACTCGGAGATGATTGCACTGGCATTTCAGTAACCCAATGAAATATATCTTTAAAAACCGCCCTAAAAATTGCTTTTTTTGGGGTCCTAAACAGCTGGACTTAATCTCTAGCCTTATTTCAAAAGATATAACATCCGACTATTTCAACTGGGTCTGCGACAGCTCTTCAAACAAAATAGTGATTTTTCTTTTTGTATTTTCCATCTTCATTTTCTACAAAAATTATACATAAATAGGTCAAGGTGACCTAGTTTAACTTACTTGTTCTTTACACCAAGCACAGAGAGGTCCTCCAGCAATGCAGGCACTACAGTTGGTCATCTTGCGACACAGACTGGTGGCAGTGACATCTGCTTCCTGACCTGAGATAACAAGGAACACACATGCCATAACAGAGTTTTAACTACAGACACACAGTTATCTTTCAATGTTCAAATATCTTTATTTTAACATGTTTTTTTATCAATCATACATATTACACTCATCCATTGATATATACTTGATATTCATGACATGTCAGACAGTAATGCCCCATACAAATACCAAGTGTTCTTTAATTTTCACAGAAAAAAACTTTCTTGAAAAGTTATGATTTTGATTTCTTAAAATGGCCTCCAAACCCCTAGATGGTGGATCCTGACTCACCATGGGATACTGCCACAAAGGCAAGTAATGTTGTAGATAAAAGCAAACAGCACCATAGTCTGGGAGTCATGATGGAAGACCTGAAATATATAATAACAGTATTATAGAAAATAATAACTTTATTCCTTCATTAGTTTACTTGTTTGTCTGTCTGCATGTCTTAAAATGCCCATCCATCTTTCTTTTCAACCATTTACAAATTCAAATGTTTTACCAATCTTGCCTATCATCTTAACAGTGAGGCTCTTGCACAGCAATTTCAAATTTTACAATTGAATTTTATCACAGAATCAAGTTTTCTAAAAGGAAACTTACAAAAGTCTTTCATCAAATATTGTACCTTAGCACATACTGAAAAATTTTCCACTTCTAAGTGAAGAGCATTAAAGGGTACCTGTATTTTCTTAATACAAGTATAGAAATGTTCTTGTACTTGAAGACAAGAAAACTACTTCATGATATATAATTACTAAAAAGAATACCCCAGAAAACTCTATGTATGCGCTTAACCAAATATTATTACATCATCTTATAGACTAGCAGTTTACAATCTGAAGTTTTTTCAACAACTATGTTGCAAGAGACAAAACTAGCTTTGGTACCTAACCTCTTAATTATGGAAAGCATTGGATAACTATATATGCTGCAATTAATGTAACAGTTGCAGTCAGTAACCCTATCCAAGTGATGATACTACATTAATTAAAGAGGGGGTTTTATAAACAGACATTGTCTGACTTTGCTCTTCAGAAGGCAATTACAACATAAATAATTAATTAACATATATATCTCCGTAAGCATTTTGATATAGCCAAATTACTAAGTACTACTTCTACAAAAAATCACAGCACTCTAATATAAGTACTTTTAGAAGCAGGTTAACCCGATTGAAATTTGCACGTAAATCATGGAAGTACAATCTATAAACATAAGTAAGGTCATACCAGTTCTTCCTTATCATGTTTTCCACAGGTATGTAATCAAATAGCAAAGGTTGAATTTCCTACATGAACATGTATACTCATCCCAAATAAGAAAGTTGTTCAGATTTCAGGTTAATTTGAGGAATTTTAGCTCTCTTTAATCTTACCATTTTCTTCTTGAACACCTTATTCTTCTCTTAAATGTGTATTTTTAACGTAGAGCTTTTTTAAGAAATGAAATTATTACACTTGTGGGCAGAACAAAAATGCAAGGAACAAGAGTGCCTTTGTTTGATTAAAAAGTAAAATAAGAATCTTTTCTGGCATTTAAAACAAAATGTACAGTACTATATTCCAGCAAACACCCATCAATCTACAATTTCTAATACATTTTACGAGCTTAGAACACAGTACAGTTCTGGTTAAAAAGTACTAGAAATGTGAAGATTATCCAAGAAGAAGACTAGAAATTTTATTATTTTTTCTTTCCAAAATTCCAAAGTAATTCAAGTTTTAAAAATAATGAATAATTAAACATAATGGTGAATATGATTAAATTTCAAACAGCAAAATGAATACAGGAAAAACCTCAGCGTTTCTCATGAAAATTGAAAAAAAGGCTGCTCTAACCTTAAGTTATCATCCCTTAGGCTTCCAGTTAATAGACAGATCTCTCATTCATATGTAAGGCATCTGATTCATTCCAGAAAAAAAAAGACATCACCTTTGATAGTGCTCCTAGCCTAGCATATCTTTCATACATAGTTTAGATTAGAACATCTCTTTGAAAATGTGCTTTGCATCCCAGGCATTCACAAACAAGACAGCTACAGGTCATAAAACCCATAAGATGGGGCTATGTTACCTGGAATTTCTGAGAAAATTCCTGGATTCTGCAATCTTCCCTGATAACTGCCAGAGCTCATAGAAAGTTTCTTTCAAAAGGTCTACCATGCAAGTGATATACAATTCCCCTTTATTTTGTTCAAAGAGAAAAACTCAAGTACTAGTTATCAAAACGAATTTATCTTCACTTACTACCCGATTAAAATGTTGAAAAAAAAAAATTGATTCGATCAATCAAACAAACAGTTACAGTCCACTTTTAAAGTTTAATATACCCCAATCCCTCCATGTACTTTACCAAACTTAACCTTATTTACCACAATTTTTAGAGATGGTATTTTATCCCAGTCACCTGGACCATATGAACATATTAATTGAAAGAACAGAAGCCACTCGAGATATCTTTCCCTTACCAAAGAACTTTTATCAATGAGGTGGATTAAGAAAAACTGCCCTGAGTATCAACATTAACTCTCAAATGGTCCTTACTGATTGAATTTTAGTCTGCAAGATGTGAGTTGATATCTAAAGGTTTCAATCTGTTTAATACACCTTGTATGATTAGAAGAAATACTGCTGCTTTGAAAGTGCCCATTTATTACTTTTTGGAAAGGTGCTTAATATTAATTAATATAAAGCTCTATCATCATAATATGATAATGTGATCAATACATTGCATTTTCATTCTGATAATCTAGTCCAGAAACCAAAAGAACAACAATGAATCGGTCTGCACTTGAAGCAAACAACATTTAATGCACAGAATAAACTTTTTTCCGGTATTTTTCCAATATGTGTATGCATTCATAACATGAAAAACCAACTAAGAGAGAGAATATTTAGTTAACCTCAAAGCAGCAGTAACCCTATAACTTCAATCCAGCCCTCAGAGCCTGGAGTTTTGTTAATGTTGGACAGAAGCCCAATAACACAGCTACACACCAATATAGATGTCTGCTGCCTTGTTCTTATCATTTCTAACAAGATATAATGAAGGCATTGTAACTTCTATCTACTGTGCTCAGAGAAAGCTGATATCAACAGCCTTCTGGTTTGTTTTTTTCACAACATCTTATTTTGAGAATCTGCTTTTATGGCAATGAGGAGCATTCAAAAATAACTTGAAAGAGAGTTGGGAGAAAAAACAATAAATGTGGAGGTGGGGGTATACATATCATGTAAGAACAAGCACATAAAGAAGAGTGAATTCCAGAAAAACACAACATACTAAAAAATTGTATAATACTAAAAAATTCCAAATGCCTCATTTTTTATAATTCTGTATTTTTGCATGTCATGATAAATCATTTAGGATACTCGCAACAAGTCTTTTGGATACTAAGACAACTATTCAAAAAAAATCTTACCAACTTTAAGCGTACCTCCCTCCCCCCCCCCCCCAGAAAAAAAAGGGGAGACGGGGAGAAGGGTTATTAATCCATGTTGTTCGAATCTACTGAGTCAATGCCATATTTCATCCATTAAACCCCAGTATAAGCCTGACAGCAAGTGACCTAGGAGAATTAATTAGCTCTACTTAATTTCCATCCCAAGCCAGGGCATAAAAAGCAATAGATATGATTCACAACAATAATGATGAATATGACTGGGTTTGGGCTGTATGTTCAAGGTTGTTCAATCTATACATCTGTTGTGTGGATTAAAACTTACGAGAGACATAATATTAATAATAATAATTTATTTATAATTATTTAGTAATTAATTAATTTATTTATTTATTCAGCTAACATACTTTAAAAAATCATAAGAAATTTATTTAGAACTCCCATAAACTGTGAAAAAAAAAATCAACACATTAGCCATACTGTAGCATATTCATGATCCCCAATTGGTCCCAATGTAGCTAATCCATCATCTGACTTCTGAGCATTTAATAAAGGGATGTCCACACTTAGTCTTTGATACAAACAACATCTCCAGTTTGTGCTGTGCACTGCACAAGTTTGTTGTAACCCTGGCCTACAAGCAGTCCTGAATTTAGATGGTGTGCTTAAGTTGGTTCTAGTGTGAACGCGGCCTCCCCCTTACCTGGCCTCACCTGTGCTCCAGCTAACATCATAATTAGTCACTGGTGATTGGATAAGTGGTGTAATTACACAGTAATTTCAGTCTACCCTTTACCTTCATATAACCATGCACCCAGTGGTCCCACTGAAACAGCAAGGCTGTGTTATGGTATCCGGTTAAAATTGTGTACAGCCTCATTTGTTCTCAAATATGATAGTTCTTCATTATTCCTCATTTTCAGACTCTCACAACAATGTACTTTCTGACACACAGCCAACCACGAATTTTCAAAAAAATTAATCAAAACTTATAAAACTTGTATAACTAACACAACACTTCCTTGGTGGAATTCATTCAGCCAAGTTGTTTGAATTGGTCCAGTTATAACTGCATCAAGAAAAATGCAGACAGACTGCCCAGACAGATGTGTAATTACATCACTCCTTATTTACATTATAATATGGCTAGCATTCCCAATCACAGAATACATGTACTGGTGTACTAGTAATCTGACTTCTTACTGATACAATGAGTCATTAAAAATGTGAGGTTTTCGTGGCTAAAATGTTGAGGCAAAAAACAGCAAATAACTGGGATATTCCTTCATTTTGACTGGAAAAGAACAATGGGATTGAGCCTACTGTACTTAAATTTGCTGAGCTCTGATATGTTAAAAACCAAAGGTTCAACTGGATTTTAAACATTAAAATGACATTTTCGCCATAATAATATCTTATTCAAATGGGTGAATTGGAGAACTTACTACTGTAGTTGGTAGAAAAAATCAAATACGGTGGCTTTTTTTTTCCAGTGACACCCCCCCCCCCCCAACACACACACAAAATCAGACTCACACCTCCAATTCCTCACAAGCTACCATATCTCTGTAGATTCCTATCAATGCAATGCTTACTAGCCCCGACTAGTGGTAGCATACCTTACACCAGTAAATGGGAGCAGAGAGGGCAGATATCAGCCCATCACATCTCCTATTATGATGATATACGGGATCCATGTTCACCTGGTCAGTAACATCTTTAGAGAATTAATTGATGAGCAGCATTACTGAAGTGTTGAGCGATCTCTCTCTCTCTCTCTCTCTCTCTCTCTCTCTCAATATGGATTTAGATAAACAAAACGTCCCATGCCAGTTGTGAGTACTTTAATTTGGAATTGTCTACATCATTGATCTAATTCTTATAATTAGCCAGTACTGATGCCTCTTGATGGTATGTTACAGCTGCTGTTTTTTTTTTAAAGTACTATACTAAAATTGTTGCACCTATCATTAGATTAATTCATGGATATGAATCATTTAAAATAAATTAATTAATAAATTGACAATTAAATTAAATTAATACAGAAGAGGACAGTCCTAATCAAATCACAATGAGCAGAGATTATGGATTCAAAATAAAAAAATTCCCTCCACTAGAACACAGCATTTACTTGTTATACTCTAACTCAGGGGAGTAAGTCTCTTGCCTTTTTTTAAAGAAATTTATAAATAATTTTCTCTGCTGACAAGAATATTTACAACACTAAGGTAATGCTGCTGCCTATATTGGGAAATATATAAATGATATCTCTGAGCGTATGCCAGGCTCCCTGTATGAGAAAAGATTTACACTCTGTGTACATAGCCAGGTAAACACACCACATCGTAAAACAATGGAACTTTTGTTGCAGTTTGAAATGGTTTGTCAATAATGCTATAAATCTTACTCCGGAAGTTGATTCTTGACTTCAAAACCTTGCTTGGCAATCTGTCAGTAAACCTGGTGGTGAAGACAGACAGACAAGACAGACAGACAGAGAGAGAGAGAGAGAGAGAGGGAGGGAGAGAGGGAGAGAGAGAGAGTGAGTGAGTGAGTGAGTGAGAGAGAGATTGAGAGAGAGAGAGAGAGAGAGAGTGTGTGGGGGGGGGGACNGAAAATATTCTATGAAACATAATGATAAATTTCATGAAAACTTCCACTCCTCCCCCCCCCCCAAAGGAAAACTGACATGAATATTAATATATTAATTTATACATGAAAATGTAATTCAATGTGTAAATTCTAATTCAATAAGTATCACTGTACTCAGTCTCAAACATGGCAGTATGGCTGATATCGCAAAAAGTGGCTGCATATACTGTGTGGCTGTTGGATACTTGTCTGCCTATTGATTTTTCATTATGCTGTGTTTATTGCTGATAAAGATGTTCACCCACCCAAGGCAGCTCCAGTTTCTGAGCAAACAATATAGGAGTGTTTCAAGGAAGAAGCGCATTTGTGTGAATGTGTAATTGTGCAGGCGTTTGGTGATATACATATATATGTGTGTGTGTGTGTGTGCATGTGTGCATGCATACTGTATGGGAATGTGTATACATGTGTATGTATGCCTGTGTATGTTTGTGTATAATTGCATGAGGAGCACATCCTTCCAGGTATTGCTCAATAAGTAGTCAGCCTCCACTAAAATTGATTATTTTCAATAAAATGGATATTCCTTGATATTTTTCCCTACCTGTCCCCTACACCAGTTATTTAGACCATAAATATTAAACATGCCCAAATCATTTTAGAAGATTTTGCAATTTGCTGAAGAGACATTTATAAGACTGACAAAATGAGGTGAGCAGCCTTTCAGAAATTCTTTGATAAAGATACTTTCATCAGCTTAAGTCTTACTAGTATTTGGCTTCAATTTGAGCTTCCAAAAGTGATTTTTAGACCTTTTTGATAGAAACTCCAGTTAGGTCTAATCTGGCCTTAGAGCACCATAAGTTGATCCAAATAACTTATGGTTATCTATACCACTAAACCAGTAAATCTAGAAGCACAAAACAAGCTGTAGTGCTATACTGGTATTACAATGTAGACCTATCAAAATATTGACAATAAACACCAGGAACTCCTACTAGAAAGGTAGCATTTGTTTTGATATTACCTTCAAGTCTTTTGTTATATCACATCTATAATGTTATCCTAACACTCAACTCATTGATTTCTACTGTTTATATATTATGTTTAAATCCATATCTATGAACAAGTAAACCACATTTATGTAATACCCTCACTGGCTGCTGCTGAATATAGACAAAACTACTTACAGCTGACAGCTGAAAACCAAGCCATAAAACGGAAAAAAAAAATCTTTAATTTCCCAAAGGCTTGCTGGCCTCAAGTAATATAAAGATGGGAGGGGAAAAATTAGACAAATTGGTCAGCATTGGTCTGAGCTTAATTCCTGTGAACTGGCTTTAATGGTATCTTGATCCTGTGGCCAGACTACAGTTAAGACCTGATAACCGTTCCTAGTGTGAATTCACCTCAGGTTTTCAATCTTCACTGCTAATATATTTGGTTCATTTACATTATGTCATCACCCTCACAGTGATTTCTGTCATAAAGGGGATAATGTGACTTTGCAATGATTACAGATTATTAACTTTCCCTCTCCCATGTACTATAAACCTATCTGTCTAATCCAGGGTAAGTTATGATCACTAATGAAATTCAGACCAGCCCAAAATAGACAAAACACACATATTGAATCACCTTAATAAAGCCAGGTACACTCAGAGCTTCATAAACCATAAGTGGCAAACTGAATCTAACTTGAGCAATCTAAAACCTCTGAATTGGTGCAGAATGGGTATGGTTTATTTATTTACGAGAAGAACTAAGAAAAAAAAATGATAGTAATTTTATATCTGAATGTTGTGGTTTATAAAAGATATATATATACAGACTTTGAGCATGCATGTCTAGAACTGCTTCTGCATTCACAATCTCTCCTAGACACACCCACCCTTTTTCATTTCTTTTCCTCAAAAGGAGATCCATTTTTATCAGTTCAAGCCACCTTCCCTCTTATCCATGTACTTAATAATCACGCATAATGGTCACACAGTCAAAGAATCCTCATGGGAAATAACATCATTTGGCCGTAAAACATTTAATGCCCACATAGTTCTTGGCTGGTGAAATCAATATAGTTAATCCATCATCTGAGCATTTTATACAGGGATGTCCATACCTTTTCTTTTATACAAACAATATCTCCAGTTTGTGCTGTGTGCAGCACAAGTTTGTTACCCTGGCCTACAAGCAGGAATTTTTAGAGTATCGGCAGTGGTGGTAAGGGAGGGGAGGGGGGATTTAAGACCTGTATTAGGTAGTGGTGGGGTTGGATAGCAGGATGGCAGGAGATGGGGGTAGAGCAGCACCACTGGATGTGGGGATATATGAGACACCTCTGTTGTCAATAGCTAGTAGAGAAACTTTTTTTTGTTTTAAATCAACTGAAAAAAGCAACATCCCCATTCTTTGTCAATCTTTGTTCTATTATCTTATCACCATATCTGATCAAATCACAATATTTTGGTTGAAATATTATAAAGCAAAAACTAGTGAGAAGTCTATCTGATCAAGCAGAACTGGCAACAATGTTAACGAGTTCCATTTGGCTTAGGATTTCACAGAAATTATGATTAACAAAACAACTTTCTTGTGTCTATTTTTCACTTGTAAAGGTTTTCGAGTTTCACGAAAGTTTCAGCATATCCCAGACACGAGAAAGCAGACAAAGCCGACACATTAAGTAGAGTCATTTCAAAGTAATCTAGGAGTGCCACCGTTGAAGCTCTTACAAAATCTCACATAGCCTTACCAAGCATAGAACAACAGAAAGTTTGACCTACTTTTGCTAGTCGAAATAACTAAGCTCTAACTCCAAAATGAAAAAAGATATTTTAAAAGTTCATTCATGTACACTTACCTTTTATATTTATCAATATAACTTGAGCATAGAAAACGTAACCCAGACGCCGGTTATAGTTATATCACTCACTCTATTTACAGGTGTACCGAATCCTCTCTCCAGCACCAAACAAGCTGTGTGAACTACGTCATCAAAACGTGTGTTGCAGACGACGTGAAATAAAATATGCCCACTCTAGTTAATAAAGACTAAACTAAGAGATAATCAACTGAAATGAAAACAAACATTGTATATTTTGATAATTTTATAGTTTGTTTGTTACAAATCTAACAATATCATCAAAACAATGGGCAAGAAAAATAGGCTCATCTTGTCTTAAGGCAGCGGTGCGCACCATCTATGGGACAAGTAGAGTAAAAAACATTTCATTGAGGATGTGGTAAGGTAAGCAAAGAGCACTGCTTTCTGTTTTATTTCTTTGGCTTGAAGTTTCTTCTCTAAGTGACTGTTCCACGAAGACCTTTAGAATATCTCAACGATGATGAAAAGCAAAATACATTTTCTAAAGCAGCTGATTGAATATACATGTACTAGTAATCGCCCTTAACAGCAAATTACATGTACAACCTTCGACTTTCAAGTTTCGAAAGTGATACACCACTATTTAATGCAAGTGGTATTATGCATTTATTTCATTCTTTCTAAGCAAAGGCGTACTTATATATTATTTCATTAGTTCAAACCGCCTCAGACACAAAACAAGTTGGAGTCCCTGGGAATTTTTATAGATCCTAACTGTCAAACTCAATGTTAAATGTCTTAATTTCTGAAAGATATTTTGTCTGATGTGCATGATGCTGGTCAAAGTGCACAGTATTTTTTGTGGGCTTATTGTTTTGTAAATTTGATTGAGCATAAAAGATTATAATCATGTTGAGAATAACTTCAAGGGTAGAGATTTTAAAGCATTTCTTTCCGTCTATCTTACACCAGTAGTGGTCTCCTTAGACGTATATGGATAGATACAGATACAGGTCTCTAAGCTTTAAACATTGACTCAGATTTTATCATTTCATACATAACTTAAAGGTAAAAAAATGTGGACCATACAATGAAATAGAAAATCTTGTTTGTTATGTTTCAGAATGGACAACAGTAGTGCAGTTGATCCCACCACATTAGAACAAGATGGATACAATTTTGCCAGGGCTGCAGTGGATTTTGACCAGAAGGGGCAGTATCAGAGTGCCGCATTTTATTACACAGTGAGTTACTTTATATCGTAATATATGTGGAAAACAGAGATTGTATATTTGATACCAGTAGGTCTATTGTGAGTATGTCTTCCTACCCACATTCACTGCTGTAAAAATATCATTTGGCCTCTCAACCAAGCAGCTGAGACTCTACATTTGTACATGTACAGCAAGCATATCCATATATCCATTTCCACTAATGTAACAAATGACTGTCACAGCCCCCATTTCCCTGATTTTAATGAACAGCTCCACAGACTCTGTGTACAATTATACTGCTCCTTCCTCATTGTTTCATCCTCAGTCAAATATCCTCTGCCATATCAGCAGTCAAAATACTATTTGGTAAATTTTGCTTATTTTCCTATACAGCAGAGCTATTGGCACATTAAACAATAAGTCTTTTTTGTAATTGTGACAAATCTTGCCTTATGATCAAAAAGTTCACACTCTTATTTCCAGCAAGCTCATCCCTACAGTACTGGTGCTCATTATTGGAAAAATAATAATAATAGTAAAATGGTATACTTTTGTTATCTAGGAGGCAGCTCAGGCCCTGATCAATGCCTGTATGAGTGGGTCCCAGAGACCTGGACTGACAGACAAGGCCAATGAATACATGTGTCGCTCAGAGCAACTCCAGGCAATGGGTAACTGGTGTTTATATAGAATTCTTGCCATTAATTTTTTTTGCCTTTTAACGCTTTTGGATTCGAAAATAATGTTTTGAATTCAGTCCCCAGTGTTTTTTTAAGGCCAGAATTTAGGTCATTTCATGCAAAATTTGTTGGGACTGATGTTTATTTGTTAAAAGATTATAATTTCTTTGTATTGTTTACAAAATAAGCATAGATGCTGGCATGGATTATTTTTTAGCAATTTTTATCTACTGGTATAGAAATGATAAAAAAAAATGATGGCAGCGATAAAAGTAGTCATGCTGTTGATTACAATAAGTTAACTGTATTAAGCCAGTGTGTCTTCCTCTCTTTAGTCAGGAATGCCAGCAGCATAAGGAGCCATGTTGGCAAGACGGAACAACAGGTAAGGTGTCTCACCTGCAGGTGTATGGTATGAACTCTCCTAATTCAAACAGCATTAATTTATTACACAAGTTTTTGCACAAAATTATTTTCAAAATTGTTATAATTGTAAACTTCGTAAATAAATGTAGTCATAGAACACATTGTTGGGCTTTATTCTTCGTAAAATGTACATCTACTGTATAAGCATATGAATAAATTAATATTAAATTTAATTTATGTTTAAATTAAATTTATTTATTATTAAATTAAATTTATATTTCTTAAATCAGTGTTGTTAAAATTGAAAAAAGAAATACTGGTGTTTTTAGCAGCTGATTATGTTTATCTTTTTGTCCATTTAAATTTATTTTATTTTATAAAGTTTTTCCTGATAATTACAAAACATAAAGAAATATTACTAATTAAAATGATTGTGTGTGAGAAAGGTCCTCATATTATGGGTTATTGTCACAACTCTCATCTCTGGTCATGTTTGATGAAAATTTTAGATGAATCTGGAGAGGGCCCAGTTTCTGCTCCACCAGGCATTTGACGAGGATGAAAACAACAATGAGGAAGAGGCAGTGCAACTATACACAGAGTCTGTGGAACTGTTTATTAAAATTGTAAGTTGGAAGGCAGGTGCTTGCATATATGATATGCATATACTGCACATAATAAGCATACATGCATGAATATGGAATCTATCTTAATACAGATAAATAGCCTAAGAATGATTTCATTTGTGGAATAATTCATTTTATTAGCATAAAAATTTTAATTTTAAATCACATTTTAAATCACACTGTAAGTAAATAAAGTATTTTGTTACTTAATCAAAAATTAAGAGAAAAAAAGGAAATGGTGTTAAAAGAACTGCTTGTCGCGTTAAAATACTTTAGTAATGTATTTTATAAAATATGTGTAAAACAGCACATTTTTCATGTATGTAAGATGATATGTTTACAGAGGGATTCCACGGCAGATAATAAACTTAAGGAGAATGTCACAAAGATGGCCACACAGGCTCTAGACAGGTACTGTTATGTGAATTTATATGCTAATCACTGCATAGAAGGGTAATAATGTTAACATAAAATGTATATTAATGAGATATATATTGATTGTCCAAAACCTGCAATATACGTCACCAAGAAAGGCATGATCTTATATTCCACATATTTACAAAGTAATACAATAAGTATTACAATTACACAGTCACACTAGTTCAGAGCCCATGAATGTAAACACATTTAAGACATAATGAATCATTATTTGGTTTAATTTATATTTGCAAAGAGCTGACAACAGTGGTAGTATTATAAAAGTGGAATTGTTTGTAGCTAATGACAGATAATCCCACTTTGACCACTTATTTTCAAACATGCTCTGTGTCAATGGATAATTTATCACCCAAATAAGTTACCACCTTTCTGCATCACCTATTTCCAAGTGCATGTTGCAATTCATCCAGTTTTGTCACCTGTTTTCAAATAGGGCAGAGGCACTCAAGTCCAAGGCCATCCCCAGGGTCCCTAGCCCCAGCCTGAGCCCCAGGGCCCCCCAACCAGGTTCACAGGACAACAGGAAACCCCTGCCTGGGCCTCTGGGGTTCAGTCTGAAGGATAATGAGGAGGAGGAGGATCAGGGGAGGAGGAGAGTGGGGGCGAGGGTTACAAGAGGAGGGGGAGGAGGAGGCGGGGGCAGTGGGGGCTACACCAAAGACGAGATACAGGTTTTAAAGTAAGGTGTATCTTTTTTAATGTAAGAGGTATTTGTTTTATTGTTAGAGATTTTAGTTTAAACGTAAGATATGTCTGTTTTATGGTAAGAGATTTTATAGGTTTTGAGACAAGAGATATCTGTTTTAAGGTAAGAGATATTGGTTTTAAGGTAATGGGATTCAGTGGAATCATGACACTTAGCAAGGGAAAGTTGTGAAGAATCAAATGAATTTGATTTAATTGCTGATAATGTATTGATTTCACCACAGGGAGGCCTAGTTGGAGAACTGTTTCTGTATTGATAAATCGCTTTACATTATCTTTACTTTTCTAAATTTGACTGGTTTTGTAACTGTCTCATATTTGTTAATCATGCTATAGCAGAAGTTGCCATAGAAGGGATGGTGCCTTTGGTGAATGTATGAATATTCATGCAGTGGGCGGGGTTATCGAGAGGTGGTGACATTGGTGAGTTCACACAAAGTCAATTAACTATACTCCTGTATCTTGTATGGTTAATTTCAGGACCACATCTCTCATCAATGACATTGCCTATGTGCCATTTATGTCAGTGGATATGAAGGAGAGGTTTGCATACCCAGTGCCTTTCAGGTGAGTGCATTTGGAGGAATGAAAGAGTTTATTCCCATTAAAATTACCAGTATATGCATAGATAGAGATCCATCTCTACAGGAACTATTGCTGAATGCAATCACTTTAACACATCAACACGCCTCCACTTAGCATTGAGTAGAATACAGAATAGCTGGTGATAATGTGAGAAGGTTGGAAACAAGAGATGGCATATTTAACTGTGAAACTGATTGTATTCAGCATGAGGCCCAGCAGAGTTGCATCGATCTACGTAGACTGATAGCTTCAATGGAAGTGAGCCCCAAGGGTTTGGGGATTTGATGAATTAAATATGTGTAATTTGTGATGTCACTTACTTTGTAATAACACAGGTTGAAAGTTTTTTTTTTTTTTTTAAATTAAAATTGTGCTAAGATTGTTCCAAAAATGACCTGGTTGTTTTCTGCTAGTGACAAGACGGGCAAACTGGCCCTGAGTCCCAAGCAGAAGAGTAAACTAAAACAGTGGGTTCGACCAGAGGAGTTCATGGACAACCCCACCATGATCCTGGCAGTGTCCAGTTTTAGTGTCAGACAGGTCAGACTTAAAGAACTTTTCTGTTATTGTCTGATTTTTTTTTTCATAAATTGTTTGAAAAGTCACTCTATGCGATAAGTTCAAGTTTTCTTTTTATCTTAAAACATTTTCCAAATGTGAGGAATTTTCATAAACATTGATTTAAAATTCATCGTATTACTCAATATTTAACATGTTATTCATGAAATATTTTATTTACTTAATTTGGTGCTGTGTTGCCAGTTATATTTGTTAATTTTAAGATATTCTTATACTTTTCAGACCATAGTATCGGACTGTTCATTTGTTGCCTCTCTGGCCATAAGTGCACAGTATGAGAGAAGATTTAAGAAGAAACTCATCACTACGTAAGTGGACAGATAGTTTGTAAAATTGAGAAACCTCACACATTACAATCAAGCATTAGGAATCTCGGCATACTCAACTAATTTTCTGTTTTACTAATTTATTCATTATTTGCTTCCTGATTCTTTTGGGCTTTGATGCTCCCAGTTTTTAAATTTAAGATACTGTAAGGTGGTTTTGTAAATGTCTGTAGGGAGCATATAACATATTTTGTGTTTTCATTCTTACATATCAAAATGTGATATTTTAGTCAATAATTTTAGTCCATCACTGAACTTTTTATTACCGTACTGCCATGTAATGATTTTGATATTGCAAAATGCACAACTAATTTTCTTTGTGATTGTTTTAAAGCTAGGGATGTGAAAATTGCATCCATGCTGAATAAAACCTAGATTAACTGACGATGCAGTTTTCATATCCCCCTAAATAATAGTTAGTTTAATATAAGGTTTAATATAATAATAATAATATATTTATTTCAAGTCTAAAATCCATAAAATGTTCAATAGACTGTACAACATAAAATACAAAGAAGTTTATAGATAAAAATGGTTAAGATATATTTTATATAAATAAGAGCTAAACTAACTTAATTAATTGTAATAAACAGTAATTAAAAGTAAAAAATCCAAGGTTTCTTTAAAATTATAAAATTTAAGATTCATAAANTACTTTGTAATAACACAGGTTGAAAGGTTTTTTTTTTTTTTTAAATTAAAATTGTGCTAAGATTGTTCCAAAAATGACCTGGTTGTTTTCTGCTAGTGACAAGACGGGCAAACTGGCCCTGAGTCCCAAGCAGAAGAGTAAACTAAAACAGTGGGTTCGACCAGAGGAGTTCATGGACAACCCCACCATGATTCTGGCAGTGTCCAGTTTTAGTGTCAGACAGGTCAGACTTAAAGAACTTTTCTGTTATTGTCTGATTTTTTTTTTTCATAAATTGTTTGAAAAGTCACTCTATGCGATAAGTTCAAGTTTTCTTTTTATCTTAAAACATTTTCCAAATGTGAGGAATTTTCATAAACATTGATTTAAAATTCATCGTATTACTCAATATTTAATATGTTATTCATGAAATATTTTATTAACTTAATTTTGGTGCTGTGTTGCCAGTTATATTTGTTAATTTTAAGATATTCTTATACTTTTCAGACCATAGTATCGGACTGTTCATTTGTTGCCTCTCTGGCCATAAGTGCACAGTATGAGAGAAGATTTAAGAAGAAACTCATCACTACGTAAGTGGACAGATAGTTTGTAAAATTGAGAAACCTCACACATTACAATCAAGCATTAGGAATCTCGGCATAATCAACTAATTTTCTGTTTTACTAATTTATTCATTATTTGCTTCCTGATTCTTTTGGGCTTTGAAAGTTTTTAAATTTAAGATACTGTAAGGTGGTTTTGTAAATGTCTGTAGGGAGCATATAACATATTTTGTGTTTTCATTCTTATAAATCAAAATGTGATATTTTAGTCAAATATTGGCAGGAAGCATTCTTACACCATGCCTCATTATTATTATTAGGATGTTTTCATCAAGGTCTGTGATTCAGATCTTCATTTCTTCAAAGGAATCCCTTTCCAACTGCCTTCATTAATTAATTTTTGCACTCAGCCAATTTTTTTTATTGTAAAAGATTAAATTATATTATTACCTGGGTTGTTGTTTTGTGTTATATGTTTCTTCATATCTAATTGCCTAATTTATTTCCAGTATCATATATCCCCAGAATAGAAATGGAGAACCCCAGTATAACCCTTGTGGAAAATACATGGTCAAATTCAACATAAACGGGGTCCATAGGAAAGTATGTATTGCCCAAAAGCCATCCCTGCCTTTACAATAGTTTTATTTAAAAAGCTAGTTATGGTAAACAATTTAATACACATATATTTTTATTAATCACCAATATACCTGCTTTTCTCATTGGTCAAATAACAATATTGTATATACCGAGAAAAAAATCATGTGTCGGCCCGCACTGTGAAATATTAGAATATTTCATCCCATTGATGTCACACTGCATTCCACAGGATCTTTTTTTTTTAATTTGACATTCCATTTGAAAATATTACATTAAAGTCAACTCGGTGGAAGTCAATATTTGTATATTATTTGACTAGAATCAATTACTTTGAATCTTTTGTGACTTTTGTTAAAAAGACCAGTGAAAAATTTGATTAGCCTTCCACTGGGGAAATAATTATTTCCAGTTTAAATACTTTAACATTTTTGTGTCAACTTTATGAATTTAATGTTGAAATAATTACAAAATAAGTATCATAATAGCAGGTTCCAGAAATAATAAAAATATTAAAGATGAAATCAGTTTTTATGTAGAAAGAGTTCATGATCCCCTTGTCAATTTCAGGTTATCATAGACGACTTCTTGCCAATGGGCTATGATGGGGAATTGTTGTGTTCGTTTTCTGCCAATAAGAATGAGTTATGGGTGTCTTTACTGGAGAAGGCATACCTGAAGGTGATGGGAGGGTATGATTTCCCTGGCTCTAACTCAGTAAGTGGTCTGGGCAATAGAAGTGATCATGACTTGATTTTGAGCAATTTTCCTTGAAAGCCAGTGCAATATCATTCCCTGTAGATCTGTACTAGTAAAAGGTAAATTTTGCTTAGAAAAATGGAAAAAAAATTTATGAAATGTAATCTGTTTTGCTTTCTACATTTTCTCTGTTTGGGTTCCAACAATTCTGCAAGCAGCATTTCCAATGGAGAACTCCTTCTTCCAAAGCTGAAATACATTTTATTTCCTTTAAGTGAGAGAATAAAAAGTTGACCCCCTGTATTTTACCACCTTTCTAATGAGCTGCCACAACTAGAAATAGCTAATGGCAAATAGACAAGTCTAAACATTAAAGTGGATATTAGCATTTTTTTATTAACAGCCATTCCTTTTCCATTTTCAGAACATAGATCTGCACGCGCTTACCGGCTGGATCCCAGAACGCATTGCCATCAGACCCAACAACCCTGAGTTCAACAAAGATAAAGAATTCAGCAAAATTATGGACCGCTTCCATAAAGGCCACTGTCTGGTTACCGTGGCAACAGGGGAGATGTCCGATGCAGAGGGAGAACGGGCTGGTCTTGTTCCCACTCATGCGTACGCCATGTTGGACATACGTGAAATCATGGTATGTAGAATGCTGCCAGTAAAAAGTTGGTGTAATTAAAAAAACCCATGGATTTATCTCTGCAGGAAGTTGAATTTCTCTGAGATGTCTCAAAATTTAGTTAAATTGTTTTATTCTTTTTTGTTTCAGGGTAAGAAGTTGATGCAATTGAAGAACCCGTGGAGTCATCTGTGCTGGAAGGGGAATTTCTCTGAGAGGGACACCGCAAACTGGACACCTCAGCTCCAGAAGGCCTTGAATTTTGACCCCAAGAGTGCTCAGATGATTGACAATGGTGAGTATGAGTTTATGTATATTCATGTTATGGGAGGTACACTTTGCTATAAATTTAATATTTACATGTACTCTGTTTTGACCCTCAACAAATAAAGGGAAGACTCATGGTCTGTATTGAGGGTCTATGAATTGATATATGTATGTTGTCATTTAGGTGTATTTTGGATAGACTATGAGTCCATATTGAGGTTCTATGATGTGATCTATGTGAACTGGAATCCAGAGCTTTTTGGACATACAACTTGCTACCACCAGTAAGTTGATTATCGATATCATCTTAAATAGTGATATAATAGTGTCTAAAAGATCAATTTGAAAGTGGGATATACATGTAGAGCTGTTCATTTTAAGTTGATTTGTTTATAGAGATATTTTGGGATGCAATCTGTTGATAGTACAAAATTTGCACGTATTTGTGATTTCTTCACAAGTGTAGTTTCATCATATGTTCTATTTTATTCTTTTTCTTATTTCAGTGAATTGTCTGCATGATGACATATAATCTCTATGCATGTTCTAGACACACACACACGCACGCACACACACACATGAGCAATATTTCAGACTAACTTATTTAGCATCTTATATTTACTGTTAGTTTCACTGCAAATTCAAACACACAATGTACAATTTGAATTTTTATCATGAGACAGAGTTTCATATGTCTCAGTATTTTTCTCCAGCACATGGACAGCCAAAGAAGGTCCCAAGAAAGATGTGTACAACATCGGAGATAATCCCCAATACCGACTGGAGTTGAAGTCACCACACCCAACCAAAGCTGCTGTCTGGATACTGATGACTAGACATATCAAGGATAGGGTGAGTAACTTGTGATACTTGGATGACACCATTGTCCATGATCTGAAACACACACACACACACACACACACACACGGCTTAATGAACTCAACAATTAATACAATCACACACAAACACACACACATATACATAAGTTCACAGTTACTTCGAATTCATATTTTTGCACAAGCAGCTCAACAGACTTATACATACATGTGTTTGTTTTCTATTTTGACTGGAAATGAAATAAATTACAGTTTATATATTGTTTTTAGGATGATTTTGCCAACAACAGGGAATTTATCACCGTCTTAGTTTACAAGGGGTCAGGAAAGAGAGTATTTTATCCTTGTAAGTACATGGATTGAAGTATGTAAAATAACTGCACTGTGACATTTCATTTCTAGAGAAAGCATTACCATCATGTTGGGTTCCTAGTGTATGTAGTATGAAATATACAAATGCAGCTTATTTGTATGGGTTGTGAAACTCAAGAGTACTGATATTGTCCTCTTAATTTGTGACTACAAAAACATTTGACATCAAGGATCAGTATTCTTGTCAGAATCAAATTTAAAGATGTTTTAGGTATATAATGGTACTATGACAGGGGCGGATCCAGAGCTATTTACTGACAGTCTTCCAAATTATCTTTGTTGATTCATCCTTCAATTTTGACCGTCTTCCAACATGAAAAATTGGATACCCGTCAATGTAAACTTGAAAATCTGACCGTCTTCTGGAAGACCCAGAAGACGGCCTAAATCCGCCCCTGTATGATGCTATTTCAGATTGGTGTGATTATATTTGCAGATGACCCTCCGCCATACAAAGATGGCGTCCGAATCAACAGCCCGCATTATCTATGCAAGATGCTGGAGGATGTGAACGGCTCCTCCACGTACACGCTGGTTACGTCGCAGTATGAGAAGAACAACACTATTCACTACACACTGAGAGTGTACTCTACCTGCGAGTTTGTCTTCAGCAAGATCATGGAACCCTATAATCCAAAATATGAGAAACAGGTGAAATTAAGGTCCAAGTCTACAGCTGGGGGGTGGGGGGGGGGTATTGGATCATGCCCCCACCCCATTCCTGACCTCCTAGCTTTGGAGGTATCTTCTTTTCCCCCTGTGCCATTAAACTGAATAGCTATGAAACAATACAGGACAAAAACCAGCAAGAGATGTCCTGTGTTTACATCTAACAACCCTGCTTCTAGACCTGCAAGAATGTAATGATAATATTTGTTTATTATGTAAAGCTAACAATTTGGTCTCCATATTTCTCAGTTGCAATTTTAGACATTTTAACCTGATATGGTTAGAATATTCCAGATGAAAAAAAATCCTATTTGTTAATATGGTACTATATCATTTCAACAGGGAAAAATATCAATTTTTTAGACATTATTTTGGAATCATAAAAAACATTTCCATGTGGCATTTTGGTGCTTTCACTGTATAAAATAGAACTATTAGTTGGTGTGCTTTTCAATTGCATTATCACAGTCAACCGGAATGTTCTAATTTTAAGAATTCAATACTAAAAAATACAGTATCTATAGAATTCACAGTTTGAAATAATCAAGCCATTACCATGAGGTTATCAGCCTGTCAATCATTCAGTATGGCCACACCCACAATGAAGGTAATTTATTCCATGTTCCAGTTGACAGGGCAGTGGAAAGGCAGGACAGCAGGGGGCTGTGGTAACTATCCAGACACACACCAGTCTAATCCAGTCTACCAACTCAAGTTAGACACAGCCGAGAACTACCTTCTTATTGAGCTCAGAGGACCAAAGTGAGTAGAATGCAGCTAGTAGAATTGCTGCTAGGGCTCTTACAACTAACAC
>NW_019773676.1:36578-62151 GCF_001039355.2 Lingula anatina | reverse complement strand
CTTGTATCTCATCGATGGTCAAATGAGCGTCCACAAACATGTTGAAAAATTCCTCTTGGAAGGGTGTGTGCAGGATAATATTGCCTGATGTGTTGGATCAGTCCGCATCTGGAGAACATTCCAAGCCCATGGTATTAGTACATTGTTCCTTTTGGAACAAAACGTTACTTGGGCATTTTACTGTAACATTCCCAACAGATAGCTCCCTCTATTTGCAAGAGGTGACTTCAGGGATGCTGCCGGCTTCATTGTGACAACGCACATGCTCACAGTTCTCGACTGGCAAGCGATTTGTTGCAGAAACACAGTGCTCTGAGGATGGGACAACCGTCTTTGAGTCCTAATATTAATCCTATTGAGCACCTGTGGCATTAACTGGAGTGATCACTGCAGAGGAGAACCAATTCCCAATAAACCTGGACCAATTCCGCCACGCTCTTTAATATGAATGGGACAAAATCCCACAAAACAGAATGGTTATCCGTGTTGAAGGCTTGTCGCGCCATCTACAGGAGATAATTGCACACCCTAATGCTAATTGTGTGTAAATTTGGCGACATTTGGAGGCTTTTTTTCAATTTAATATAAATTTCTTTACACCTGTAGAAATCACAGTGAAATATTGGAATTGAGGGGGTACCTGTTATAAATTTGACTAAATGGTATAAAATGTACAAAATTTTCACCACTATTTTATATTTTCTGAACCATTAATCATGTTAGAAACGGTATCTGGAAAAAAGGCTCCGTTAATAATAATTTACATCTGTGAGATGATCATTTGTAAATATAAGTACATGGAAATGGGTGTGGGACAACCTTTTTGACCAATGTTGTATACCAAACTTCTGTTATCTATATCTGAATTTAGCTACTTTAAAGCCAGCCCATTCCACTTACACATTGTAGAGGTACTTATTTTGTGAAGTAAAACATGATAACATTTTCGGGCCATTTAAGTTAGTGCCTATATATATATATTGTGTATTTTTGGTTACCCGAATGGTTTTGATTTTTTTTTTTTTTTTTTTTTTTTTTTTTTTTTTTTTTTTTTTTTTTTTTTTGAAAACGATCCACTAGTTGCTGGTTGCCAGGATCAATTTGAAAAAGGTTTCTCATCTACCTTGATTATAAAATATACAGCATGTCTACTCGATTGTGAACAAATTATCAGTTATCTAGATTTTTTAACGCTCCACTAGTTCCTGGTTGCTATAAAATTATTTGAAAAATTGTTTCCCATCTATTTTGGGTATAAATAATCAGTTATAAGACGTTAATTTTTTATTGTAAAATACAAGAACTTGCCTCAAACTCCTCTTTGCGAATTAAACACACTTGAATGTTATTACCATATTTCTGTAGTATTTTTGGGCCAAATATCACTCCCATTAGACTAGTTCGAGCTTTTGTGGGCTTAAATGCAGCTTGCAGTTCTTGTTCACTTTTATCTTGTCCACCACTAAAATGTTTCAATGCACTATCACAGTCAACCATTCTTCCGTCTGCTTTGCTTGAAAGTACCGGTTGCATGTATGTTTCTGTGACCTGCGGCTCTGTATTTGCTTGAAAAGTGCAGAAATCTGGTGGGTCTCCTGATGCTATGTGATTTTGATTATAGTTAGGCGCGCTACAGCCTTCATTCGGCAATGTATCCGGCAAAGTATCCCCCAGTGCGTCTGGCGACGTATTCGACACGGTTTCCGGCACGGCAGTCATTATAGTATCCTGGCTTCCACACTGTTTTGCTGAAGTATGATATGTTACATTGTTGTTAATAAAGCGAATGTTAAAATCAAATCAGTTGTGTTTTCATTTAAGTTGAGAAAAACTGAATCTGCTACTTGCATGGTCTTAATTGAAACGAGTAACACTATATGTTAAGACCTTCTCAAAAGGTCTTCATCGGGTTAACTGAGCTGTCATGTGGTGACAGTCTGCGCGGGATGTGTATGGCTAGTGTGGTGTAGGTCAGCTGGCAGATTCATATAGGGGAGGAATACCCTCATTTAACTGATGTTGTGGTTGTTGGGTCTTGAGAGACATTCTGCGCAGACTGTCACCACGTGACACTGGTGACATCTCAGTTCACGAGAAGGTCGAAACCTAGTGGCACTCGTTTCAAGTAAGATCCAGTATCAAATTCAATTTTTCTCTACTAAGATTATGTTTTTGTGCAATAACAACTCAAAATAGGCCGTAGAACGACTTTGTGTCTGAACACGATGGCTTCTTTGTGTGCATATGTAGAGATTTTAAAAATGTATGTGTATATGGTTAATATTTGATTCAATTTTGTGGGTATATGACAAGTCTTACAGGCCAATGAAAACTCAGGAGTGATTACTACTCATTTATTTAAATGAGGTCATATATAAGCTGACATTATGAATTACTATTCATTCAGCCAAGAGTCAAACTAGTAAATGTGTACAGTGTGTAATGGCCATTGTGATTTCTATTTTCTGGGTGGTAGTTTTTGATGTAATTTTTTCTCAAATACTGTTGGAAATGCATGAAAAAGATTTATTGAAATATGTTATTGCATTGGTGCGGAAATTATAATAAAAGCCTCAGGGCGTTTACTCGCTTACTTCAGTTTATAGATGAATCAGAACATGATAAATAAAATAACTGCTGTTTTGTATTTCTTTTTGTCATATACAGTATATATATAAAAGTAAAACCCTAATTACACTGGCTAGCTTCCTTTAGCCTCGGTCACAACCGGCCGTACGGGGTATTACAACCGGCCGTACGGGGTATTACGGCCTCCTTGCATCCAAATATTGCGCAGAATCTCAAATGCCAAACAAGTCCTTGCGACATTTGGAATTCTCAGACAGAGGATATTGGACGAGATTCTAAAAATAATCTGCGAATAGCGAGGCTGCAAGCGTAACTTGCTTCCCTCGTAAAGTTCGCGACAAGGCCAGAAATGAGCAGCATTCACGCGATACGCGAGGGCGATACAGTAGGACCACAACAATGGCATCGCACACAGACTCTGTGATAAGTGCTCGAGGAGTCAAAATTGACAACTTGGACTGATAGTAGGGTGCCAATGTGAAATTACTGAAACGCTCATAACACACATATTAGAATTTCTAGATATAGTGGTTCCATCAGTAGTATGAAATCAGGCTGACAGTTACTATCGGCGTGAGGATTGTGTGAGGATTGTTTGTTTGTTTCTTTGTCTGTCTGTCTGTTTGTTTGTTTATTTGTCTGCCTGTCTGTCTGTTTGTTTGTTTGTTTGTTTGTTTGTTTGTTTGTTTGTCTGTCTGTCTGACTGTCCATTTATCTGTCTGTCTGTTTGTTTATTTGTCTGTCCGTCTCTCTGTCTGTTTGCTTGTTTTATCTGTTTGTCTCTTTGTTTATTTGTTGCCTGACTGTCTGTCTGTCTGTCTGTCTGTTTGTTTGTTTGTCTGCTTGTTTGTTTGTTTGTTTGTTTGTTTTTGAGGGAGGGGTAACTGTGGCTACCAATGCTTTTTAAAAGTCTTATTTATTTTTTCTTTGTTTTTGAAAGTCTTGTCTGTTTTGATTTTCAGTCTCGTCTCATCGTAGGTAAGTGCGCTTGCACTGAAGATTGTTCCAGTGCATTATTGGGTTGTTTATTTGGAGGTGTAGGGAAGAAGATGCTGAGGAGGAGGGTGTACTTGCTCTTCCCTACATATTTCCCCCTCCTCCTCCTCGTCCGTCCTACCTCCACCTTCCTTCCTTCCAAGAAGATGAGGAGGAGGAGGAGGAAGATTAAGTCAGGAGGTGTAGAGAAGTAGAAAATGAGGAGGAGGGTGTACTTGCTCTTCTCTACATATTTCCCCCTCCTCCTCCTCATCCGTCCTACCTCCACTTTCCTTCCTTCAAAGAAGATGAGGAAGAGGAGGAGGAAGATTAAGTCAGGAGGTGTAGAAAATGAGGAGGAGGAGGAGGGTGTACACCCTTGGAGAAGATAGGGAGGAGGAGGAGGAAGGGTGTATATAAATAGCTTACTCCTCACCCTCCCTTCTCATTCTTTGAAAAGATGCTCAAGTGTACAGAGTGCGCAAAAACCTTCTCCAGAAAGGACAACTTGAAAAGACACGTAATGAGTGTAGGCCCCTACACCAGGCGAAAACTCAGCTTAATCTGCAGGCTGGAAGTGAGTGTGGACCACTCATATCCCCATTTACTGCCATGGTGACTGGTCCGGCGGGCAATGGGAAATCGGTTTTCGTGAAACGATTGATTGCACACGCCCAATCAATGATTTCACCACGCCCACAGAGAATAATTTGGTGTTACGATGTGTGGCAACATTTATATGAAGTCATGCTGGTCGAGTCAAAGGGAGTTATTACATTTCACCAAGGCATTCCTTCCAATATCCAAGATGACGATTTCTTTGATCCTAATGTGAACAAGCTCATAGTATTTGACGACCTACTTGCCGAAGCTGCGGTTGATAGCAGAATTAGTCCGGTGGCTTAAGGAAAAAATCGTGAAACGGTGGATAAAAGCACCAAATTTGGCATGTAGTTACCTTTTGACATTCTAAATCAAATTAGAGCCGTAGCCCTCTCAAACAATTTACCGTTTGGTCAAAAAATCCAAAATGGCCGCCAATTTATGGAATTCTATAGAAATATGTACATACCTATGTTGATTTTTATCAAATATATTTTTTTCTCAGAGTTTTCCACATCCGTATTACCCAATTTATTCATATATGTCAGATAGCAAACAAGTTCATAGGAATACTAGTACACAAATAATACCAGCTAGAAATATACGTTGTCCACTATCAAATTAAGTCTGTTTCTCAGATTTTTGTTACCCACATAATATGCTTGTGGTGAGTAACTACGAAGTGTTCTTGGGCATTTTGGAAAATCCAAAATGGCTGCCATGTGCCACAGGAATTCTAGTATACGGGGAATTAAACTAATGACAACTGGAAAGCTTAATTTTCCACTGCCAAATTAAGTTTGTTTCTGAGTGTTTTTCACATCCTTTCCACCAACACAATATGTATGTGGTGAGTAACTAACATGTATTCTTGTGTATTTTGAGAAAATCCAAGATGCACGCCATATGTCATAGGAATACTTCTAGTATTACAAAGGGTTGGAACTAATGCCATCTAGGAAAAACATAATTACTATCAAATTCAGTTATTTTTTCAATGTTTTACACATTATTATTACACTGTGATACATATCTAGCAGGTAATAAATGTGCATATTTGATAATTTTGAGAAAATCCAAGATGGTCGTCACTGGCCATAGGAATACTACTGGAATTACAACTGCACATCCATGGCTTTTCGTCTACTTCCAGGGTGAAATTGTGTTAACTTATCAAGTTTTGCCCATCCGTATTAGTCCTATGATATATATATCTGGTGAGTAAATAGTGTGCATCCTTGGATATTCTGAGCATATCCAAAAAAGCTACAATTTACTAATGGGTGGGTTTCAATTGCTGCTAGAGAGGCATATGGTTCACTATACAATTATATTACCATTGGTTTGTTTTAAAAATAATTTATGTTTTTCATTCCATTTATTATTACCCCTATGATGTATACCTGGTCTATAACATGTATGTATCGTTGGGTATTCTGAAAAAAAATTCAAGATTTCTGCCTTTTGTCATTAGAATATTCGTACACATAATCAAATAATTCCAGAGATACACAATTCAAATGTAGTTAACTTTAGATCGTTTTAAAATGTTTTTCATATCCTATTTATCCTTATGAAAGACTCTGTGTGTGTAGAAAGTGTATGTATCCTTGAGTACTATTTAGAGAAAACCCAAGATAGCTGCCAATTGTCTTAGGACTATATCATTCAAATGCACATAGGTGTCAATTAATGGAACAGTTCAAACATTGATTCCAACATGAAATAAAGCCGTTTGATGTTCAAACATGTTGACATCCTTATTAACCTTACTCTATATAAATCTGATTTGTAGCAAGTGTGCATCTTGCATATTTGAGAAAATTCAAGATTGCTGTAATTCACAATAGGAGTAGCACAGTCAACTACTGCCAGAGAGACATTGGGTTCAATATAAAATTAATTTTGTTCCTCGGTACTTCCCACATTCTTTTTGGAGTTTGAGATATCTGTCTGGTGGGTAACAAGTGTGTACCCTTTAGTATTTTGACAAAATATCATGATTACCCTCATTTGCATTAGAAGTGCCTTTAAAATCCAATGCAACAGTTTTCCTATGGGGAAAAGAAGGCCATCTTGGATTTCCCCAAAATGATCAAATAAGGACATTAATTACCTAACAGATATGTATCATGGGATAATAATAATAATAATTATAATTATAATAATAAAACAGAAAAAACAATTGTATATAGCTTCATTTTATATGAAAGCCTATTAACTGAACCCCACCTTCTATGGCTAATGGCAGCCATTTTGTTTTGTGTTGTTTTCAAAAAGGATACAAATAACATTCTCATCACATATATATATTATGTGGATTAAAAAGATGTGTACAAATACTCAGAAACAAACCTAATTTATCAATTAATATTATATCTCCATTGCAGAAGAAGCCCTATGTGTATACTAGTATTCCTTTGATATGGCGGCCATCTTGGATTTTTCTCGAAATGCCTGAGAATAAAGGTTAGTTAATCACCACAAATATATTATTTGTGTAATAAGGCACTCACAAACAAAATTAATTAGATAGTGGGCAATGCATCTTTCTAGTTGGCATTAGTTGAAAACCCTTGTACATGTTCTAGTATTCCTATGCCATACAGCGGCCATCTTGGATTTTTCAAAAAGTCCAAGGATCTCGTTTGTTATCTGACATATATGCATAATATGGGTAATAAGGATGTGGAAAACATTAAGAAAATACTTTATTTGTTAAAAATCAACATAGGTATGTACATATTTCTACAGAATTTCACAAATTGGTGGCCATTTTGGACTTTTTGGCCAAATGGTAAATTTTTTCTATGGGCTACGGCTCTAATTTGATTTATTATGTCAAAAGGTACCCACATGCAAAATTTGGTGCTTTTATCCGCCGTGTCACGATTTGGCCATTTTTTTTGCCCTAAGCTACTGGACTAAATACGTGACTTATTTACCAAAGTGTCACATCATCGCAGTGTTAGCGTCATCCTTATTACCCCAAACCTTTTTCCCAGAGAGAACAATCTCCTTGAACTGCCATTATCTCGTCCTCTTTAAAAACCCAAGGGACACGTTGCAGATCAGAACACTAGCCCAGCAGATGTATCCCGGTGAGGTAAAAGATTTCCTTCGATTTTTTAAACAAGCAACCTCTCCTCCTCATGGCTACCTCTTCATCGATCTAAAGCAAGACACTCCAGACGACTGTCGTCTACGCGTTGGTATATTTTCCGAGGAAAACAACGACGATGAGTACCAATCAGAGACTGTAAAGTATTTACAAGAGGAGAAATTAAGGCGCAACCGTTTACCAAAATAACTGATAAAATAGAAGCAGACCAACGCAAGTTGTGGAAAAGAGATGACCTTACCTTGGACGAAAAGGTTTATTTGAATGATGAACTGTCCCTCGAGAAACAGTCATACTGTAAACGACAAAAAACACAAGAAGGGCAGTACCAAAACCCTATGGTGGCTGAAACAGTGTATATGAAGAGCACTCCTACACAATACTCAGCACTCCCTCCGCCATATAGGACTGTAGGTTCACCGCAACGACCGCCCACCATTACCAGTGGTATCGACCGTCCCATGGCGGGGCCTAAAAGAAAGCTGTTTGATAAAACACCAAGAGAACCCTTGCAAAAGCGAACGCGTTTAAGCTCTACGCTGTTCCATCAAAGAGATATAATTTTAGACCGAAAACTAAACAGACAGGAAAGGGAACTCCCTTATTACAACGGTATTTGTCGGATTCAGAATATGAAGAGTCCCCGTTAACTTATAAAGGTCGATCTATGCCTGGCGGCCATACAGCGAATCCTGACAGTGAATACTCTACCGATTCCGATGTGTCTAACAGCATAGAATTGGCTTATACTGGGGAATCGGAGCAAACCGAAATGTCAAACACAGAGGACAGTGAGTTGGAAAGCGGTGCAACTTCCAACGAGTCGGCTACAGAGAGGGACGATAGTGAATCGGAAAATTGCAAATATGGGAACAAATCCCTTGACCCTTTCATTAACAATAATAACCATATCGAGAATGATCCAATATGCAAGGCGCTTTTACATTACTATCAAAAGGGAGAGCAACACCCGCCGTTAACTTTCCATCGCCTATATGCTATTCCTCTCAAGATACCAGTTCAGAAAAAATAGTAAATAATCTGTTGTATAATATGATTTATTTTTCTTCCACTTCCTGAATATTGCTATTTATAAAATATAACCCACAGTCTAAATGCGTAGCATATATTCTGATGATGGACATGTGATTGTAAACCCTTCTGTAAATAAAACTACCTTGTCAATAAACAAATATCGCCATTCATTATTGTTAAGTAAGCAGTATGTTAGCTGACCGCTCTTTGTCCGATCAAAGGCTATTGTAAGCTATAAGTGGGTCAGAATTCCAAAATGCGAGTAAGCGTCACTGTTTACACACTCTATTGTAAGTCGAAGTTGCCCAAAATACAAAAGAAATGCTGTTTTCATTGTTGACACACTCTATTGTAAGCTATAAGGTACTCAGAAATCCAAAAATCGAGTAAGTTGCCCAAAAATACACAAGAAATGCTGTCTTCATTGTTGATACACTCTATTGTAAGTTATAGTTGTCCCTCCAAAAAACAAAAGAAAGGCTGTCTTTATTGTTGACACAGTCTATTGCAAGTCAAAGTTGCCCAAAAATACACAAGAAATGCTGTCTCTATTGTTGACACACTCTATTGTAAGCTATAATGAAGACAGAACTCGAGTGAGCTTCACTGTTGACACGCTCTGTTGTAAGTTATAAGGTACCTCATGGTTGACACAATCTATTGTAAGCTATAAGGAAGACAGAACTCAAGTGAGCTTCACTGTTGACACGCTCTATTGTAAGTTATAAGGTACATCATGGTTGACACAATCTATTGTAAGCTATAAGGAAGACAGAACTCAGGTGAGCCTCAATGTTGACACACTCTATTGTAAGTTGTAGTTGCCCAAAATTCACTGTTTGGAGTGTAAACCATTTAGGCATATATTTGTTACGCCTGTTTGAGTACAAGGACACTTGAGCGATCATATAGGACTGTGTCCACTGCGCGTCTTAGCTGAGCTGTTTGTATGCGCGCTTACTGAAACAAACTTCAGTGCAAGCGCACTTTTACCTATAAGATATGACGAGACTGAAAATCAAAACAGAAAAGATTTTCAAAAACAAAATGATGGCATAAAAAATTTAAATACACAAGAAAAATAAATAAGACTTTAGAAAAAACAATTAAAAACATTGGTAGCCATAGTTACCCTCCCTCAAAAACAAACAAATAAACAAGCAAACAAACAGATAGGCAGACAGACAAACAGACAGATAGGCAGACAGACAAACAAACAAACAAAGAGACAGACAGATAAAACAAGCAAACAGACAGAGAGACGGACAGACAAATAAACAAACAGACAGGCAGACAAATAAACAAACAAACAAACAAACAGACAGACAGACAAAGAAACAAACAAACAAACAATCCTCACACAATCCTCACGCCGATAGTAACTGTCAGTCTGATTTCATACTACTTCCATCACCACAGAATTTAACCTTGAAACTTGGCCTACTACCACATTTAATATCAAGGTTGTCAGCCAAATAGGATTTGGTGGCAAAAATAAGCTCAGATTCAACATCTATCTCAGCCCCATCATTTGGCCCTGGAGTACGTTGCACATGACAATTCATTCATCTCTTTACGCATTTGTTTTATTTGTTACATGTAGCTTTTGGGCAGCCCCTTGTCAAGTAGTGTTAGTTCATGGTTACAAGCGTCTGATATGTGTAGAGGAGTTTATTGTAATGTATATTGTTCTTATTGTTACATCATTAAATCTAACTCTGTATCCAAGTAGTAACTATACTGTACCAAGTCAGGTACTGATGATGTGCAGAGGTCATATATTTCAGAATGAGCCAATTCCACTAATTTATAATTTTTATTTTTGTTTAATATGTTATTCATGAAAGAGTTCATGAGAAATTATTTTAAGTTGTTTAATCGTGATCTTATTATTTTTATATTCAAATAAATGAATACTTTAGGTAAAATTGGTCTTTCACTTCTTTTTTGCATTTTTCCTTTACTACAAGATTATTTTGGATCAGTTGCAGCATTGAAAATTAAAATAAATAACAATCTGAAAGAAGAATTTTGAATAATTACTAAATGGTGATAGGAATTTGGATGAAGAGATTAGTTAAATAGTGATATTGTCAGTTAATTTATGTAGAATCTGATAATATGATTGAAAATACTGAGTGAATTCTTGGCCTTGCACTGGACAGTTTTACATTTGTGCCAAGTGCTTTTTTGGACTCCACTGTACAGTGGTAAAAGTTCTTCAATTGCCATGAAAGGTTTTTAATCAGACTCTGTATGATGCTGTCATTTACTGGTGCTATCGGCAATAGTCTAACGAATGAGTTTGCCTTTGTTTCTGAGTGAATCTACCGTCTAAAATCACTATTTCTGACAATATTTGCGTTTTGCTGAGGGTAGGCTAGGCAATGCACGGCAAACTTATTAGTACGTGTGTACAACATAATTTTTTTTAAAAAAACCCAAGCGATATTTGGTCAGGAGTTGCTTAAAGCACAGCACAGCGTTGCTGTCTATCGGCATCAGGCCGTTAGTTTGTCAATTATCCGCCATGGGCCCACGAATCGAGTGGGCTAGGTGTGACGTCATCATTGCATTTCTGGGGATGGAGGAGTTTCCCAAGATGCACGTCGCAAGCAATGAAAGAGCAACCCAGCAAGCATAATGACATTGGATCAACGTTAAAAACATGTTGGAACGTTGAATCGCCGTTGATCTACTTAAATTCAACGTCAAATCAATGTTGATCCAGCCACATCAAAACGGCGTCATTTGTGACGTTGAGTCAACGTTGTATTTTGGTCGTTGACTCAACGTTGTTGTTTGGTCGTCGTGATACAAGGCATGGATCGTAATTTAAAACATTAATAATTGAAAACGTGACACTATGTTTATCAATACTGTAACGAACTTTATCAAAATGATTAAAACGGTGCTTTAAAGTAAAATTGACAGTTGTTTTGTGTTTTTAGTTAACTAGTGAATTTTTTGAACTTGTTATTTAGAAATACATTTCAATAAACTTCCTTGCAAGGTCACCAAACACAAGGATGAATAACTTGCTGTAAATGTGATGGAATGATGTTGACAGTTCACCGTACCCTGTTATAGATAGATAGACAGGTTGAGATGACCGTGACTTTCTTATCACCCCGGTGTTGTGGTGGCTGTCTCTGTTGTTGTTGGCCTGGACCGCTTCCCCTTGCCCTTGCCTTCCCGGTGGTATTACATGCTTGGCTCTGGGAACTTGTGGAGCTCACTTCATCATCGTTATCGTCGCTGATCGTCAATGCAGCTGACTCTGGGACAGCAAACTGCTCACTGGGGACTGTCACTCCCCGGACGATGTGTTGCGTCAGAAAACTCCAGAAAACTCTGTGGCTTGCCTGTCCCTCTCATCTCCTCCTTCTTCATAATTTTCTCCACCCTGGTTCTCATGTTCTCGTAGTGCTTCTTGCATTGGGGACCATTGACCGGCTGTTTTTGGCCGCCACGTTTAGCCACTCCTTCTGTTTCTTGTCATACAGCTGGGGGTTCTCTTTCAAAAGCTCGGCCAACCTCAACTCGGCCTCTTCTGTCCAATGGTACTCAGGGATTTCTTTCTTGGACTCCCGGACCCGCTTCTTCTGCTGCCTGGTAGCCTCGTTCTCACTCGATGTCTGTCTCTGGCTTTTGAGTGGATCCTGCTCCCAGCGGGCAAATTATGTTGTTTTAACGTTGAACCATAACGTTGAGTAGACATTGGATAAACGTTGGATTCAGAAAAGACTCAGCTACACGTTGTATCAACGTCAGAAAACAATGTTATATCAACCCCACCCAGCGTGAAATAAGCCAGAATGTGTTTAGCAGTACGTAGGACATGTTTGATGGCTAAATATATGTAGGGTACACTGTATAAATGTATGGCCTTTAAAGGGATAATAACTCTTCGTATGAGATCTATATTTCACAATAAAAACATTGTGAATAACTCATAGAAATATAATATATTCTGTTTTACCACAAAAACGGCAGTTATACCTATTATTCTGATATCTGAGATTTTCTTTAGACCGCGTGACCTCCATTGATGGCTATACTCTGCTAAATTCTCTTAAGAGATTTTAACAAAAAAACCAAACTTTTTAGAAAAAAACCAGGGACTAACTTTGAATGTAAAAATGGATTCATTAACCATTGGTAAGTATGGGAAAATTGTTGTTTACTCCAGGAAAATTCATTTTTTGGCCGAAACGAAGAGTTATTATCCCTTTAAGTTAAAATTTTTCATCAGTTTTTTCCTATTTTGCTGACTGATAAATGAAAATTAGGATTAAAATCGTGTTTTAATAACTTATAATTATCTCTTTGATATCATTGTGACATCAGTTCATTAATGGAATTCGCCAGAGAAGCAAACAAAAACACATTGCCTATTCTATGTCATACGACAACAATTAAAAGGGATATTTTGGATCTCCATATTTTCCAAATATTTTCTGTAAAAGAGTAACACGCCTCACAAAGAACCCACATGTCAGTATCTAGTCCCAGTAACGATCGCTGTTACGCTTGACCTCTTCTGTCTGCTACCAGCGCTCTCAAGTGGCAAGGCATTCCTTGGGTTAGGTTTTTAGAGTTCAATCTGGAATAACATTCCAGGCATCGGTCAAAATCTGTCCAATTCGGTCCAGTTTTGTTGTAGGACATGTAGGCCATTGATTCGGCAAGTAATGGCCTACCCACATGTTGTCTATGTGGTTCAAATATGGCGATTTTGATTACCAAGGTAGCTGCTCATTCCCTTGGTTCCGTAAGTAATCTTTTATTAAAAGTGTTAAGTGTGTGTCGGCAATTTCACTGTGCAACCTGAAATTGTTCCTAAGGTGCCACCTATTAAATGATAGTCAAGTGGTTTCCAGATTATTCCTTTTTTTGATCTGGTTCAGGTTTTCGTGGATGACCATCATTGGTGTTTTGGCACCAATGAGGTATCCACTCCAATTACTGACGCTGTTAATGGCCTTAGTCACTTTAGACGCGGCACACGCTTAATCGTTGGCCTCTTCTAGATGTCTGTAAACTCTGTTTGGACTAGTTGAGCGGTACAGGTGAAATTTGACCTCAATAAAGAAAGCCACGAGGTTTCAGTGTCCAACTCAGAAACGGACAAGGTCCCCAATTCATTAGAGAAACATACAACGATGTTTTGCTGTTTACAGTGGGTTCCCCTGAGATCGTCTGGTATTCTAACCAGCTAAAACCAGTTAGGTGTTCGCTAAGGGCCTTGAAAAATGCGTTTTGGTGACAATTTACCCCTCATTCTGAACGGACTGGGTGGTTTTTGTTTAGTTGCAACAGCATATCCCGACAGACAGTGGGTCCTGTAGCCTGGTGGTAAGATTTCAATACATTGGGTGTGGCCTCTGTGTAGGTACATCAGTCTGGGCATAAAACTATAAAACTGTGCGAGCCGTTTCGTTTGGCGCAATTATCTGTCTGGCAATGTCTGACCTTTTCGCGCCATTCTGCCACAGATTAACAAATTTGCAGAACAGTGCAAAGCTCATTTTAAACCTTGCAAAACCGACCACTTGCATGCAAAATTTCAAATTCGTCAATGCAGTAGCTGCCGACATATTGATACTTTTTTGACAGAACCATACTTTGCAAAAGCCAAGCTTTTACCTGCCCAAAGGAGCACTACCCAATTAAATCACTGCATATTACATGATGCAGCTGCGCAACAAACCTGGTATTCAGTTAATTGGAAGCGACACACCTGACTACACACTTCTCCATTCACATATCTTATATGAGGTCGGAGTTTTTTGAAAAAATAATCCATTTTTACCAAGGCATACCTTCGAAACTGAAATATTCCATATTAGATGTCAAGTCTGTATATATAGTTCTTTCCTTATATATAACAAAGTCACATTCACCTCAACCTGTCTATCTATAACAGGTTACCTGCTGTATTAACTCCATCACATTTACAGCAACTTATTCATCCTAGTGTTAGCTGACCTTGCAAGTATTTCAGTTTATTGGAATGTATTTCTGAATAACATGTTTAGAAAATTAACTAGTTAACTAAAGACACAAAACAACTGTCAATTTTACTTTAAACCCCTTTTTTTATTATATTGATAAATTAAGTTACGTTTTCAATAATTAATATTTTAAATTACAATCCACAACTGCAAGGTTGTGTCATTGTTAGACTCTGCAAGTTTGTTCCCTGTTGTATGCTTGCTTGACGATTCATTGCTCTGGGAGGTTATTCAGCCTTGATACTTTTTTTCTACAATGTCCAAGTACAATGAGAGAGCCCACGTTCTGCACGGCAGGCATTATTGCTGGCTGACCTTCTCACACCAAGTGCCCATTTACACATTTTAAGTGTATTTGTTTAATGGACAGTTTATCTATTTTATTCAATGGCTTTCTTTTCTCTGTGGAGATTTCTTGAGTCCTGATTTCACACCCATATAAAAGGATGGGTTTAATCATCTTGTCGAAAAGATTCATTATAAGTATGGGTACGGAAATTTCTTGTGATGCTAGCATTCCTTTTAGAGTAAACATGGCTGTCATGGCTTTTTGCTTGAAATTTTCCATTGAATGCTTTAATGAACCTGTATTTGTAAGAATTGCTTGACTGTTTTTATTGATTTGCTATTTAAGTGTGCGGCTCAATTCTGCCAGACTTGTTGAATTTGTTTTCATTTAATTTTAGTTTCCATTGCTTACAGTAGTCTGTTTAGAAGAGAATGTAATCAATCTTTTCTCTGTGAGAGCAGTACTTGGTCATCCGCATATAAAATGTGTTTTAACCCTTCAACTTCCTTGGCACTATTGTTTGTGCAGAGTTCACTTTTTAAGTCATCTATGAAAATGTTGAATAGGAGCAAGCTAAGGTTGTCTTATCCCTATTTTAGATAGGATCGTTTGGGTATAACCACAATTAACTGACACAACCAGTCTGGTATTGCTGACATGTACCTTATCATGCATATTTTGCCTCTGAAACCTATTTTCAATTTTTCAATTTCAGCATTAGACCCCTATGCCAGACTGTGTCAAAAGATTTTTGCAGGTCGACAAAACAGGCAAATATACGTTTGTTTTGATTAACATATTTGTTTAATATAATTGACTTTAATGTGAACCTATGGTCAGTCGTGCGGTAACCAGGTGTGAACCCTGCTTGTTCCTTACTTAATTTCTGATTGGATTTTGAAAATAATGTAAATCTGTTAGTAAATATACAGTTAAAGTGCTTTCCAAGACAACCGGTGATGCAAAGAATTCTGTCATTTGAAGGGTCAGTTCGTTCTCCAGCTTTATACAACGACAGTATTATACCCAAGTTCCACGCATCAGGGTTTCAGATGCGTTCATTACCAAATCGAATATTTGTGTTATTAGTCCCACTAGGTATTTTAAATTCCCGGCATGTCACGAGGGTCGGGATGCCCGGTTTCAATTAATTTGTACATAAAATATTTCAAAACCAGAAAAGAATTCAGTTGGCACTAAAATATTATGTTTTTCTTTACACATGCTTGTTAGTATTTTAAGGTATAAATCTCGGCGACTGGTTTGTAAGGGAACAGAGTTTGTTTTCTGTGACGATTTGATATGAGCTATTAGGATGCAATATCTAAAACGTTCTTTTATGGACTGTTCAATTTTTTTCAGCTTGGCACTTGGTCAGTCCAGGGTGCTACACTTGCACAGCATATGTTAGACAAAGAAAATGTCAGTGAGTCTGTAAAAAGTTTAACACCTGCACATATCTCATCTGCCTTTCTATCAATATCTTCATTTGTACATGTTTTTCTTGTTAAAATCATTTAATACATTTTCCTAAATCTCCCTAAATCTCCCTAAATCGCCATTAAAGTAACGTTATAATAACTAATTCACTTACTTCAGCAGCCGACACCAAATTTGTCTTTTTCCATCCAAATTCAATTCATAACAGGTTACCTCTAAGAATACTTCGAGACATACATATATATGCCACAAAATACCGATTTATTGAAAAAACATTATTTCTGCCAAATGAAATTCTATTGACCAGGGACAATCAATAACTAATTGATATTTGCAATATTTACAGTAATAAAATATTCAGCACCGATAGGCGTGCACCCTTATAGTAACAAAAAGTGTAATCGAAATTCGATTTGTGTTGAACAATCAACCATTGCAGCATTTTGCAACACTGAGTTGAGAAACAAAGCAGAATTGATTTACAATCAACGGTCTACGTCAAGATCGACGGACAAAGGAGCCAGGATCTGATAATATCAGCAGCACAGGTTGGGATTTAACTAAATGCCTGTGTTGTCCACAGTGCTAGATTTTGCGTCCAAAAAACGTGTCATCTAAGATTAAGTGCCACACGCGACTCATGAGTTTCTACTGAAAAGAATGCAATATATTTATTATTTTTAGCAAACTAGGAGTATTTAATAACATTCCTCAAAGTTCAAGTAACCGCAGGCATGTTGAAAATAAACATTTTATTGCAGCTTCACAAGAGCGTTAAATGTCCCTGCAAAGGGTGCACTACAGTTCTAAAGTAACGTTTTGCACATTGAAAAAAATATTTTTATTTAAATTGCCCAACAATAACTTTAAACTGTTATTTGTTTTTGGATAATAAGCCTTTGTATTTGAGCCCAGAAAGATATTTTTAACAAATAATTTGTATTTATTAGTGAAATCAAGCTGTTGTTGGTGAAAAAAAGACCATCTTGGTTCTTTCAGATTAATTGTTCAGGTAAAATTAACATGGAAGAAATCACTGTATTGATAAAGGCAATATTTCCATAATGTCATACCGCTTTTTTCAGTTATTATTATTATTATTATTATTATTATTATTATTGTAAAATGTGCATGCATGATATGTGTAAATGTACTTTAGAAAAATATAACATTTCATTGAATAAAAGTCAACGATAGTGGGGTTATATAATAAAAGCGCTCTTGTTTTGCCAATACCGAAGAACCGATATTCTTTGTTGCCTTCTTTCTTGTTATAAATGGGACAATACAGGGTGTATAATAAAAGTGAACACTTAGAAAAATACCCAGAATTTTAAATTTTTATTTCATGTAACAAATGTTAATGTAAATATAGGTTTGTAGGGAAGTCATGCTTCAGTGCACACCATGGATTGTCGTGTCTTTTCACGCATGACTGAGCAGGGTCAAATTACGTCACGAGGATAAAATTTTTATTTCGAGAACTTTTTTTCGCAAAAAAAGTTGATTAATTACCATCATGGTTCTATCAATAGTCTTGACAAGACTACACCCTCTCCAAACGAAACCAGTACTGTAATTAAAACATACATTTGCATTCGTTTTAATCCTTATTAATGTTATAATACTCTTTAATATTTTCTTGTTCAAATACTTGGTCTCTTTGAGGTCGCAAGGCGTGTGCGGTTACGGTCACACTTAACAAAAATCCTCTTTGCGACTTGCAACTGTCACCGGTTGGAAAAAGTTCGGCGACCGGTTGCAACAACTCGCCGCAAAGTGGTTTCCAAAAGAACGCTGGTGTAAGAACCGGTCGCGCCGGTTTACGGTGCAGCACCGATAACCTCTTGGCGACCGTATAACTTACTTGTGGTAAGCTTTGCAACCGATTTGCAACTGAATGTGTGGTTTTCTCTTTGTCTTTTTAACCTCAGGCGTTTGCCTCTTCCAATACAACGTAATTAAATCGAAACAGGTCGTGCGAATCGTTTACTTTTTACACTGTCATCTTTGTAGTGAGGATGCCAAGCACTGGAAAGATGTTAAATTGTTTGTGTTGAAACTATTTTATTTAAGATTATTTAACGATCTGTTCAATTATTTGTGGATAATTTTGATGGTCGAAATTATGATATTAAATATCAATTATACATTGCTGATTAAATTGTTTTTATTTTCTCTGTATTCATGTTTTTGTTTCATTGTTTACTTTGATAATGTGGCTTTGCAAATTTTAAATGACATACAGCGATATATAATTAAGATTTTCGGCATTTTACCTAGATCTATGATTTTTGTAAAATGATTTAATAAATAAACGTAGTGTTAAAAATCGTTCATTGCTTTTAGCTTCACATTAATTTTTTGGTTTCGTAAGTTTGAAATACGTGGTTTATGAAAGCCTTGGCACTTAGTATAAAATCTTGCCAACAAATGCAATTTATGTTTTATTTTTCTGAAATATTATGATTTATGATCTTGACATTTAGAAGTAATGAATAAAGTCTTTGTCCAAATAGACCACGATCCTACGCCTATTTTTATGCAGTCGCTTGCAACCTTCGAATATTTTCGAATGCCTGCGATCGGTAAAAAAAAACCTTCTAGCGACCAAGAGACTAAAGAGCGTCAATCGACCATGCAGTTACAACTGCAACCTGCTAATGACCTGCTGCCGACTACTTGCGACTGGTAAAAAACTTGTAAACGACCAGTCGACTAAATACTGTCAATCGACCGTGCAGTTGCAAATGGTATGCTACTGGTTATAGCAACTTACAGGCAACCAAGTAGAGACCGATAAGCAACCTTTAGGATACCGATATTTTTCGTCTTTGGTCGCACTGGTTGTCGGTGCACAAAATATGGCCTGCATATGTCAACGATCGCAGGCCACCTGTTAGCAACCTTATGCGACCACTTTAAAACCTACGGCAAACTCTTTCCGACTGAGGTTGCAAAGAGGTTGCCAAAAGGTTGCAAGCGCAGTGTGACCCAGGCTTTATACAAAGCTTTCGTTCGCATTGAACGACAATCGTATAATAATGAAAACAGGCCTGTGTCATTCCACACAAAAGTGAACAATTGATTCACTTCGTGACTTGGGTGACGCACTTGTTTTGTACAATGTTTATTTTGTAAACATGCCACTGTTATATTTCTTAATTCCAAAATAGAAAGCTTCGATAGAAAATGTGATGATAGCTGATCATACTGGACTCTTATGAAAAAAAAAAAACTTCTAGGGCAAGAGTGATCGCCCCTTATTCTTATTTTTTAGACTCCGATAAACGGATCTATCAAGTCAACTTATCAATATATCAATGTATAGTTGTCTTTCTTCTCATAAATGTACCACTTGTATTGGACTCTGCAGTAAATGCCCGTGAAATACTTTCTACACACACTGGACAATAGAAGTGTCACCCAGGCTACTAAACCAATACTCTGGGGAAGTTAAATGACTGTGGAATGATATGCTCCTCGTACAATTTTATTTACATCAAAATTCACAAAAAAAAAAAAAAAAAAAAAAAAAAAAAAAAAATGAGAACAAAATATACGAGAACAAAATATACATTCTACCAAGATAAACAGTTTCAAGTCCAAAATTAGTACTTAGTGGCATTGTCACGTGACCTAATTGTAGCTGCCAGTCTACAAGGCAAGAGTTCATATAATTGTCTGATGCGTTTAGGGCTTATGCTGGCCAAAGCATGAAGCACTGAAACTATTAGAGTTTGTCTGCTGGTTGAACGTGCATTTGTAAAAAGTTTTGACATATCATTCCACACATTCTCTATTATGTTTGCATCCGGACTCTGGGCAGATCACATCACCCCGCGAGTGTCCTGTTGGTCAAACCAATCATCAACTGCTCTGGGCCTGTGACAAGGAGCATTGTCATCCTCGTGAACAAATGGATAATTCCTGTCACCAAACATGTTAGTAATAGATGGTAGCAAGCCTGACTACAATACATCTATATATTTCTGGTGATTGATGTTCCCATCAACCGCTACTAATTCACCCACTCCATGGATGTGGATGCAGCCCCACACCAAGATGAATATGGTGCTCCGAGTTCGAAAATTCAGTGCATGTGGTTCAAATGCTTTAACAGCAGTTCGCCAGCTTCGTATCCGTCTGTCATCGGAGGTCAGACCAAATCGACACTCATCAGATAAAAAAATAATAATTTTAAAATAATGTTACGATAAGTCTGCACATACCGTAAGTTGCGCCCTTACTTTATTCATGTAATTGCTTTATTATTGTGTGCTTCTCCTCAGAATATATATATATATATATATATATATATATATATATATATATATATATATATTCTGAGGAGAAGCACACAATAATAAAGCAATTACATGAATATATATATATATATTCTGATAATAAAGGAGGGTAAATTCACCTATGTCAATTCCCTTTGAGAGACTGGCCAAGAATAGGACATTATCACAAGAAACTGGGGGTAGTTGAATATTTAAAAAGCCTTGTCATGTAAGAAAAATGTCAATATATTGTATTATATTAATAATAGGTTTACGGGGGCAGATCCAGAGATATTTTCTGAGTCTTCCAAATTATCTTTGTCGATCCATCTTCCATTTTTGACCGTCTTCCAACAGAAAAACATTAGATACCCACCAATGTAAGCTGAAGACGGTCTATATCTTTAATCTGCCCCTGCGTTTATATAAACTATGTTTATTATATGTGCAAGGTGCAGACAATTCAATATTATGATTGGGTTGAGAGGTATAATTTTTCTTGTAATGTGTTTTCAGCAACTTCTCCAGAAGTAAAGAAAATCGGGTGCCAGTTTGTCACCATTGACCATGAAAAACAACTAGATGGCTACACTTGTCGGCTGTGGTGTATACATGTGAGTTATGTTACCTAGGAAGCACACATTTCAGTATAAGTTCTAAACTTGTACACCTCTAAAGAGTCCCCAAGAGAAACATTTGTACTATAGGCCAATGAAAATAATTTTTAGACTTAAATTTTATTACTTAGCTCCCAAGCAAGGGTTAAACATTATTCAATATGACCAGACCATACGTACACAATATAAACACAGAGCAAAAATATAAACACCCAATGTGAATTTATTAACATTTTACATTTACATTTTACATTTATTATTTACATTTACAGCACAGACAGTTACCCATATATTATTGAACATCAAAATTAACTTTGTATAGACATACTTGTATATATACATTAAACCATTGTGTAGGCATTTTCCTTTTTTCCTGGTATATTAATAGAAATTTTGTTATCATTATTAATTTTTATTCAGGCAGTGGAGCACCTGTTGGAATATGGATTGGACAAAACACCAAAGAACTGCCAGCCAGACTTTATAATAGGCTAAATGTGGCCATTCTGGTTTTAAGAAATATTGGTATGAATATGGAATTTATTTTTGTTAAAAAGATGATGAGAATTATGATATTTATTTATAAGTAGGAGTTGGATGTTAGATTTAAAATACAAAAAATGTAATTCTAGCTTGTATTAATTCTAACGTAACATGTATTCATATTTATTTTCAAGACATGCACTAATATTTAAATTTATGAATTTAATTCATTTGATTGCTTAAAAGTTTACTATGCCCAGAGAAAGCCTTTTAAAAGGATCTCACAGTTTTTGACACTTAAAATTCCTAGACTCTTGTAGCTTCCAAAATAGATGGAGTCATATTTTCTCACCTGTCTGTCTGTAAATGTCACCGTGTTGTCCCTTTGGTTTGATGTTTAATGCTCATAACTAATAGTATCTTTTTCTTGATTTTCAGTTGTTGCAGACAAAAGGCAAAATAGGCTAATAATACCTAGGGGCATAAGAGCAGGTTAATTTTGTCATAATGCAACACTTGTGACAGTTTCTTTCAATTATACAAGTGCCAGAGGGAATCTTAACTGGTCCAGTGATTTTAACTGTGACATGTCTTTATTTAATGCAAAAACAAAATGGATCCAGTGTAATTCTGTAAGAGACCACTACTACCAAATCCTGGAAATAATGTTACTATTATATACTGTCATATACTTACATCAAATATTATATATAAAGAATATGGGACCAAACTTTTTGCATTAACTGTGGGGGTTCCATTACATTTTTATACATTTTTTATTATTACTATTTCTATGAGGTGCAGATTGGATGCTGTTGGTATTTCTTTGAAAATGGTGTCTGGGTGATGGACTTGTTAGAGAGTCATGTGCACTGGCATCTGAATTAAGGGTATAATACTTTACTGTATTTATGTCCTTATTTTAATATTATTGTGGGGAAAAAAACATTTTAAGATCTGAACAAAACACTGCAAGTGAAGTAAAAGGGACAGTCAATCTTAAGTTATGCCAGAGCCCTCTAAGTTAATTTTATGAAAAAAATTGATATACTGGAATACAGTTTAATTGCCATTTAAAATAAAATTAAATTTGGGTGATTCGCAACATTTTTTTTTCCACTTCCAAACCCAAGGTCTCTTTTTTACCTGCAGTTAACACACCTTATGCAGTTTATCTAAGAGAAATCAATATATATGCAACAGTTACTTAAAATGATTAACCTATTGATTGTTGTAAAATGTTAATTAAAAGATGAGGCTCTCCTCTTATCTCATTTTAAATGATGTACTGTGTACTAGTGAAGACAAGTGTGAATGAATTTTATTTTAAGAAAAAGATCACATTAGATGATAAAATGTTGACCAAATATTTATATAATTTTTTTATTTACACGAAAAAGTACTCTTCCCAAGAGAACAAAAAAGTTCGAATGTTTCCCTCAACTCTCAAGAGATTATCAGTGGTTAGTCATCTGTGAAGGTCACATGGTTAAGTGGCAAGCACAGATTCCGGAATAATTGCAATAACCACCATTTTGGTGGTAAAATAGAATTTATTATATTTCTCGGAGTTGTTTACAATGTATTCAATGTGTAATATGAATCTCCTATATAAATGTGTGTGTGTGTGTAAATAAGTATGTATGTTTGTAATATATTCCATAATTGAGATTTATTTAAACTCCCTTTTATCAACTGCATCTTTTTCTTTATTTCTTTTTCAAACCACTTTTTTTCTGTGGGTGACATGGTAATGCTAAAAGTACTATAAGTTTATGAGAATAAATATATTTTTGGTGTTTTTGGTATAACACTTTTTTAGTTTTTGCCATTTTTTAGTAACCAACGACATTGCTTAAAAGTGGGAATTTATGTGCAAAACTCTCGACCCAATATGTTTCACTGGTTTAAGCTCGGTGGATTATATATCATGCACAGCTCAGAAAATAAATACACTATGAATAAAATATTCACTTCTACAACTTCAGTTGATTCCTAACAGCTAGGAAAAAGAACCAAAAAATGGAATTAACTAAAGAACAAAGGAGTGCTTTAAAAAATATCCATATTCCATCCACAAATGTCTTTCATATCAAAACTGTAAATTTATATATTTTTTCTTTGAACATTTGTCTTGGTAAGAATGGATCAATTAAATTGTTAAAATATACTTTGTTGGTGGCAATAAATTGGAAGAATACAGTTATTTCTTTATAGACAGCATTTGCTTTAATGCTTCCTCGGCTAGCATCCCAGCAGGAACACAACGTTGATTCAATGTTGAATCAATGTTGAAGTTATGTTGAGACGTTGATAAGTGTTGAATCAACTTTGATTCAACGACCATAATTCAACGTTGGCATTTCAACATTGATTCAACTTTGATTCAACGACAACAAATTCAACGTTGACATTTCAACATTGATTCAACTTTGATTTAATAACAACAAATTCAATGTTGGCATGTCAATACTGATTCAACTTTGATTCAATGACAACAAATTCAACGTTGGCATGTCAACATTAATTCAACTTTGATTCAACGACAACAAATTCAATGTTGGCATGTCAACATTGATTCAACTTTTAAGTAAGATTGAGTTGATAAACCAACATTATTTCAACCTTATTCAACTTGCATTTTTGAATGTTGATGTTTGAGTAAATTTTTCACCTTGATTCAACATCGAGTCAATTATTCCTCCCAACATTTTTCTGGTCAGGTTTTAACATTGATTCAACTTTGGCATTTCAAGTTAACATAATGACTATTCAGGAGGTAACTTATAATTAATTAAAGATGTTGATTCAACATGGATTCAGTTTTTGCATTTCAACTTGAGACAGTATGCATGCCGACCGCGACGACAGACCGCAGGTGACAGCTATTTGAAGCCTACAGACAAATATGTGTCTGTACAATATATATATATATATATACTGCCATCAGTCTTAACAGTCTAAACACCACGAGTTCAGCCATGAAAAAACGAAGTAGAAACCACCCCGACTGAGAAAACATGGGATGTGCAACAAGTCTGCAAAACTGAAACTAATATTCATGTATATGACAGTTATGAACATGATAATCCAGGAGTGCATATACATTTGGTGTGGGGTAACCAATGCAATATACACTGATACATGGTGGAAATAGAGATAGGCGGCATTAATCTCAGTGTACTAGCTGTATTACCAGATTCAGGCGCATATTGTAATATCATTGATGAAAACACATGGGGAATGCTGCAATCCAAGAAAAAAATGCATCTCAGGCTCTTGTGGAGGACCACAAAACAAACAGTATAATTCAGACACGTCTGAGAAACCTTTAAAGTGAAGGGAGCATTGGAATGTGACTTAAAGGCAGGCAAAGGAAGAGACCATGTGGAATTTGTAGTAGTGAAAGGGACATGGGGTTTGATATGAGTTGATTAGATTTGAGAATTTTCAATGTGGTTAGAATAATTATGGTTGGAGTTCATATGTTATTCTGCAAATGTTTGAAAAGACAATTTAAAGACTGAACTGTCAATTGTAGCATATATTTGAAAGGACAGTTTCTCTTTAACAAAGGAAGGGATGTTGTGTTTTTAGCTGACATTTAAATGAGCTTTTGTTAATTTGGTAGATGTACTTGTTGCATTGTTAATTCCTTTAATTATTATTAGCTTGTCAAGGAGCCTGATGTATCATTTCTTAGTGATATGGAAAAAGCACAAGTGTTCCAAACTGGTTCAACTCATTGGGTGATTTTATTCATGATGTAATTTTATTTAAAAGCATCAACAATATACAGGGGTTTGTGTTTGTGCACATGTAATTGTCTTTTTATTGTACATCTATATCTATGGGGTATACATAATTTTTGTTTCAGAGTTTGCATGTATGTAGACAGCATGCAAGTTGAATTGAAACAGTTACTGCATGGTTATTTATAATTTTGTTATAATGAACTCTCCGTCATCTAAAAAACAATGTTTTTTCATTCATTATTCAAGATTTATTTATTACAGAACTATAGTGATTATGATTATTAATGATATGTTTGAATTATAATTTACTTTAAAAATGACAATGTATAGTATTATTTAGGTTAAGGTGTGCAAAAATATCTC
>NW_019773676.1:0-28092 GCF_001039355.2 Lingula anatina | reverse complement strand
AAAAAGGGAAAAAAAAACCCCCCCCCCCCCCCCCCAAAAAAAAAAAAAAAAAAAAAAAAGCCTTTTACGTTTTACCTTATTCGAAGCAAGATTCAGAGTGAGGACATTAATTGTAGTATCTGATAGCTGTGACGTTTTATTCCCCGTTGACGTTTTTAAAAGTTGACTTCATAGGGAATCTCTGGGGAATGATGAGAATATAGGCCTACTGGTATAATGTTTTAAATACAGGCATAATGCCTATGGCGAACATCTACTCAGCCGCATCTACTCCTCCGTCAGGTTCAAGGCCACAGTCTCCTGTTTAACTGCCCAGCAGGCATAGTGACATTGGATCAACGTTGAAAACAGGTTGTGACGTTGAATCGCCGTTGATCTACCTAAATTCAACGTCAAATCAATGTTGATCCAGCCACATCAAAACGGCGTCATAATGTGACGTTGACTCAACGTTGTATTTTGGTCACTGACTTAACGTTGTTGTTTCGTCGTCGTGATGCAATGGATCGTAATTTAAAATATGGACCGTAATTTAAAATATTCATTATTGAAAACGTGACACTATGTTTATCAATACTGTAACGAACTTTATCAAAATATTAAAAACGGTGATTTAAAGTAAAAGTTACAGTTGTTTTGTGTCTTTAGTGAACTAGTGAATTTTCTTATCTCAATTATTATTCAGAAACCCAAATTGGAATGGGTCCAGTAAGTTTTCTGTATGTGTGGATTATATGTGAATTTAAAAGATGCAGTGAAGTTAGACATTACTGTGAAAACTAAGGGATGTGCCAGATTACTTAAAGGCCCGTATTAGGAATAACAGAAAACTCTTTAACTCAGGGAACTGTTTATCATCTAGTTCTGAACTGGTCTGACTGCTTGCCTCAACAACAAACTCTCAATCTGAAAAGTATAAAAACAGATCAACTAGAAAGCCAATCAAGATAAGATACGTGTGTCGGTAGCACAAAATCCATGCATTCCTACAAACAATTTTGCAGTCTGCACGATGCTGACCAGTACTGCCATTAAGTATGTAAATTAATCGTTAATAGGAGTGCTAGAACGCATGTGTAGTCCGTGCTTAGTTGTGTGTGCAAATCTAGGTGTCAAAATTGAAAACTACTAAACACTCGTTCATGAATATCACTGTCTGTAATTATGTTACCGATATATTTCCTGGTCTAAATTCGGTGAATCGGCATAAAGATTTACGGTATCAAGCACTGTTGACACGTACACTCCGTCGTAAATATTACCAAGCAGTTCGTTGATTTTCTGGACTATTTTAACTGACAAGAATTTAAATAAATTCTTTCAATGCTTAAGTGCACAAACATGTTTACGAACAATCAAAGGAGAGTGTTGTAACTAACGACTTACAGGTACTTCGAACTCCAACGCCATATTTGTTTCTCCTTGTACAAGTGCTAATTTAGGCAGCGCACTCTGATTGGCTTAGACCGTATATAGGGACACCTGCGGTTGACGTCTTCTCTATTTTGGGGAGAGGGCGTTCACCAGTAAAGACTCGAAATTGAAACAGTTCACTTTTTAATTTGTCGTCCACCCCACAGGTCAATTTTGCTTTAGATCGTGACCTAAGAATAAGACCTTATACGCTTGTATAAGGTCTAAATAATTATAAAAAAAACAAGATTCAACAAGTTTGTGTAATTACTTTACAGTACTACGACTTCCTGTCAAATATTCTCAGATTAAGTTATTCAAAAACCGATCCACACGGTGAAAACAACTTTTTGGGTCATTTTACTCGTATTTCTAAAACGTAACATTTGGCACAAAAAAGTCATTGTACCAAAGAGCACGATATTACGTAACATTTTTGTGTACTTTTAACACTTTTCGGTCGGTCACTCTCCATTGGTTGTGACTGGAGTGCCTGGGGTGTGTAATGCGTGTCACTGTTGGTACAAGACTACGCTTCAAGAAGAACTGGCGAACAAACCACAAGCAAACAGGTTGCAGTGGGCGCGGCAGCACTGTAACTTACGGGCCAACATTGGAATCATGTGGTGTTTGCTGATGAGTCCCCTTTTCTATTGTATCAAAAAAAAAAAAAAAAAAAAAAAAAAAAAATCTATACTTCCTAGTATGCCACGCCGTTTGGCTGCCATAATCCCAGCTCGAGGTTAGCATACCCGCTACTGAGATTAATAATGAAGTTTGACGGTGTTTAATAACAAATTTTCCAAATGTTATATTAATTGTCAACCACTGTGCAAATTTATGTTAATTTTTCGCTTATTACCTTTATGTTAAAATATTCATTTCTAAATAAATGAACGCTTATCTAGGACTTACATTGCTTGTTTCTCTTTGGCTTTACTAATCCACCATCTTCACATATTTAGCACTAATTTTGGTAATAACAATGATGAAAGAAAAAGGCCCAAATGCATCCCAAAATTAAAGTGTACCTACCGTTTTCAGCGAGAGTGTATATATTTTTCTCTGTTAATGTACAAACATTATAGAGTGATTAAAAGATCAATAACAACCTCAACTTTCGCTTCCTTCTCAGTAGATATCTTCGCTGTGATGGTGATGTATTTCATGTCAAACATACCGTTGTAGGTCTTCTGTGAAATACAGTCAGGGTGCAAGCTGTCCTTTTTCTCCCTTTTGACTTCCTAAATTAATGAGAAAACAAACGTCAGAGTAACAGTCAGTTATTTAAGTTAACCAACGGTTCCAATAAAACGTCTAACCCTTCTTGATCTACTCTGTTTGACACCACACTATGTACTTTTAGTATAGAATACAGGATTTGTATGAGGTTGTAAAATAGAAGTTAGCAATCAGACGGTTCAATCTATTGTATATAGGCAGGGGCGTAACCAGGCATACGCACGGATGCACTGTGCGTACAATTTTTTGAGCCAACCATGATATTATTCTCCATAAATTCAGTGTATTTTTCACGGAATATAATTGTACCTGGGAATTTTCAAAATCTGTGCGTACAATTTTAAATGGTCTGGTTACGCCCCTGTATAGGTACATGTATAAAGACTTACTTCATAATTTTCTTTTCGGATTATGCACACTTGGATGTTGTTACCGTGTTTTTGCAGTGACTTCGTTCCAAATAAAACCAGCATCAATCTGGTAAGGCGTTTTCTGCCTTCTTGTTCGTGGTCACTTGTATCCTGCCCTCCACCAAAATGTTCTAAAGAGACATTCTTTGTGTCCCCATCAATCGAGCATAACGAATTGTTTGTTTCCCATTTATTCTGTTCGTACAAACTCGTATCGGTCTGCCGAAAAATCGAATAGCCGTTGGTTGGAAACGAAATAACTGCAGCACGATTCAACTTCAGCCCATGTGGTCCGTATCTAAAATTGTAACCTTGTCTAGGATCTCCCTCTACGTAAAGGTACACCAAATACAAATCATCAGTTGGCATTGAGTCTGGGGGTAGATATAAACTAACCGAGCCTACTTTTATCTGAGCGCCTTCTTCTTTTGACACAATACATGCCCCAAATGAACTGTCAGTAGTCTTGTACACTACTCTGCGGATGTCGACTGGCGACCTATCATTTTCTTTGGATAGTTCCGCCTGTTCACATACATCCAAAATATGTTTGCATAATTTAGGGTATGTTTTCTGGCTTCTTGGATCCTGTGCCTCTTTTCGAAGATCTGACGTTTTTAAAACCAGCGGTTTGCTTATGTTGGTTGGGCTAGAAAACATAATTTAAAAAAGTTGCTTGTGCTTACAAAATGTCTTTATTTGAGCTTTATATTTTTCTTAAAGGGATAATAACTCTTCGTATGAGACCTATATTTCACAATAAAAACCTTGTGAATAACCCGTAGAAATATAATATATTCTGTTTTACCACAAAAACAGCAGTTATAGCTTTTATTCTGATATTTGAACTTGTCTTTAGACCACGTGACCTCCATTGATGTCTATACTCTGTTAAAATCTCTTAAGAGATTTTATAAAAAAACAAACTTTTTAGAAAAAAAACAGGGACTAACTTTGAATGTAAAAATGGATTCATTAACCGTTGGTAAGTATGGGAAAATTGTTGTTTACTCCAGGAAAATTAATTTTTTGGCCGAAACGAAGAGTTATTATTGCTTTAAGTTACTCTGGTAATAACTGCTAGATCTCCAAGGTTCATGCACAATTAAGGACAGATGCTTGCAAAGAACATAATGGCCAATAGATAAAGTCAAAATTGTTATAATGTTTAATTCTGTATGTCAGTTTGGTCCTCCAAGGTAAGATCAAGAGTTGCAACATTACTCTCATCCAACATTGGTGTTTTCTGGTTGTTTAACTATGTCTTTTCTTTTAATCTGGGATTACGTCATCGCTTATTACTTTGATTAGTGACGACACCATAGCCTCAGGGGGGGGTCCATAATTCCAAAAATAATATGTCAAAACCAGGTAAAAAGTTCCTTACACGCCTAAAACAATATTTCAAATGTTCTTTTTGAAAGATTATTGATAACTCAGCTGCTACTTGCGTTTTTTGATTGCGCGATTTTTAGCATTTTAGCGCGATTTACAAGATTTTCTACTGTTTCGGGACTGTCTTCCTACAACAGGAATGAAAGTTATATAGGCCTGACAAGTTATTTCAAACTCACAAAGCCAAATAGATGGGTTTTTTAATTTGGTTTTTAAGAAATTTGCGTACAAAATTTATTTGAAAGGTTGCTAAATACTCAAAATCATGGCGGTATTGACACCTTATATCAATAACATCATCATGGTAATTCATTTTTCATAGTTTTGATGACATTTTTCCTTTTAGAGTTCTCATGATTTCATTATCTTTTTAGGGTTTTTATACTGTATTACTGAATAACTGGTTAGAAAATGATAACATCTAGCTTGTCTTGTAAGAGATGCTCTGGCATTGGAATATATCAGAATAGTTGCTGCTGGTGTAGCATTTAATTAGTTTCATGCTTTAACAATACCCAGGGGTGCAACACACAGCAAATTGAAAGAAAAGTTTCAATCATTACATCTAGAGCTGAGTAGAAATGAGGTAAATGAGAATATCTTTCAGCTAGACGCTCCTGACTTTTCCTGTTTCAACCAAGAATTATTCCAGGAAGTGAAAGAGAACTATGTAGCTGAGAGTGTGAAACGATGTGCTAGTGCACATCTGAATGAGTGCATTATAAGCTTTGACAAAGAAGATATTTACCAGAAATGGCAAAGGTTCTGGCTATGAAACGCGGAAAATACTATGAATTTGGTGAATATCCAGCTGAATATCCTGTGTTTGATCAGTGTAAAAACATGGATAAGACCCCTGTCCACAACCTTGAAATGGGACGGCAGTGTCGTGACACGGATCAAAGATTGAGGAAGAAACCAAAACTAAAGGCTGTGGCTTGAGGGAAACTAGCAAATTAAGGAAAACTGTTTCTACTGAATACCGGTGTAACATGAAAATCTGACTCCCCCAGTCAAAATTTCATAATGAAAATCTGACTCCCCCATGAAATTTTGACTCCCCCCCCCTTACAAACCTTTATAAATCTGATTTTATTTGAGTATATGACTTATACAACCCAAAGACTACCCTATGAAAAAGCCATTTATTTGATATTTGACGATCATTTCAATACCTTTCCTTTATGTATTCTTAATTAAGAATATATTGGAAATATTAGAAAGTTTGATTGTAAAATATTGGTTGAAAAAATGAAAAAAAACTTGAAAAATCTCCATTTTCATATCCATTTGGACTCCTATGAAGAAAAACCCCATTTTATATTTAGTCACCATACCATTATTTTCCACATAGTTGGCATTGTGACGTATATTTTTTTAGTATTTGAAAGTTTGGTGGTAAAAATATTGGTGAAAATTGAAATGATCACCAAATATCAAATAAACAGCTTTTCCCTAGGGGATTCATTGTTTGGTAGAATACACATTTTTAATTTTCTTCTATTCCTATGAAAACTTTCACCAAAAGGTGCTAATGTATCCTCTATTATGCATACTACAAGATAAAAGTCATATACTCAAATAAAATAAGATTTATAAAGTTCTGTAGGGGGAGTCATAATTTCATGGGGGAGGGGGTCACATACGCTAGAGACACATCCTTATCACTGCCTAACTGTAGTCCTGTCTTCAGGATATTCAATACTGATGGAGGGAAGAGAAGGATGTTAACTCCAGAACAGTTTGGAATGAACTTGAAAAAGTTGTTAGGAAAAAAGAAAGAAAGATCCACCATAACGCTAACTGACTTAAGCTTCCAAAAAGCATTGAATTCTTGGTAAAATTAAATTCTTATTGAATTCCTGTCTTTTTGAACTTATTATGGATCATTATCTAGGTGTTAGAACATTCAGTTTAGTTTTCATATGCATTTAGTCCGTCTTTATGTCAGAATTGTTAGTCACAATGAAATATGTGTACAATGTAAGCATAAACATTGATATGAAAAACCATCATATTTACGAAAATACAGAGTTTTAGTACCCTGAGTGTCAGAGCAACGTAAAAGCTAGCTTGCTAAATATACCTTGTGGTGGAGTCGCTTTTACTAGCACTGAAGACCAGCGGCCATGTTAGGTTTCCGTCAATCAAATAGAACTGCTCCGCAGTGAATCTGCAGTTGAATGTCATCAGACCAAAATAAAACGTAAAACAAATTTAATTCTGCTTTATTTAATTTTATTTACTGTATTCAAGATGTAAAGTGAAAAAAAAATAATATTCTTCGGAAAGAAAAGATATATCCAATGTTTTGCGTATCAAAGAACATTTAGTCCTGAGATATACACGTGCACAATACATGTGCTTGCCGTGTGCCAAANACAAATGACCTATATTTAAAGGGACTTTGACGGTCGGCACTACTTGCGTCCTATCATATGCTGATGACGTCAATGATACCAAAACAACATCGATGTTTTCGCGGGAAATGTTCAGACTGTGATGGCAGTGACCGTGAGGAGTTTTAGCGATGCAATTGAACTTATTCGTAGACACGAGGAAGAGACAGCATTTCATTATGTGAAAGACAAGCGAGACAAGAAAAGATTTGAATCTGGTAAGAGTTCATTTAAACGTAAACAACGCCGGATACATACATAAATGCAATAGACTAGTTTTCCCAGCAATGTCAAAAGTGGAGGAGGGGGGGGGGTCTTTTTTTTTGTTGATAAAGTGAACCTTTTTCTGTGAAACCTCCGTGTACCTAGATAAAATTTTAATCAGAAGGGATCTTTTTTATGGCAAAAATGTAATTTTGTTGTACATTTCCAAATACACATATGAACATGAATTAACATTCACTCAGTGTATAATATAACCTTGTAGAGCTTGGAAACATACATGTACAATCCATATAATCCCTTACCACAGCATGCCTGATGTTAATACGTAACTATTTATGTGATATATTTGTTAATCTTTCAGAAATAAGCTTACATGGAGATGAAAAAATATTCTGGAATATTGCTGCTAAAAATGGTGATTTTTCAATCAAGTATGATGGAATTCCATTTGTTTTCCTGGGCAAAAAGACCTTCCTGTGCCAAAATGGAAGAGATAAAGGAATATTCATGAAAAAAAGATGGAAAGAAAAAAAGGAAAAACTGATGGTAAAGAGCTAGTCATTCATTTGTTATTTTTGCTACTGTACATGTATACTATATTTCCTACTTTAATTTTAGTGAGAAAATATTTTATGCTGCTTCTTATTACGTTGTTATTCTGCATTACACAGTATGTAGTTTATGATTTTTTTTTCAAATTTTTTTTAGAAAGAAGACCATGTTTTCATTAAAAACCGGTTCCTGCAGCAACCCACAAAAAAGATGGGTTGTAAGGCAAGAATTGAGATTAAAAAAATTGCCAAGTTTCCAGATTTCAAGGTAAGTATACATCTAGTCATTCATTGTTTTAGGATGATTTCTGTTCAGTTAATTGTTATAGTTTTGTTATGCATTCATATGCTTAATGCAACTGTACATGTACTCTTGCACTTTATTTTAGATCCTATTATTTAAAGCCAAAGGAAATTATAATGATGCTTTTGATTTTCTATTTGTTTCACTATGTAGTGTAAGCTGTGCAATTGTTATTGAGTTCTTGTACAAGTACACTATAAATAATAAGTATTAAATGTATAAATGATTGCCTATTTAATGACTATATTGTAGGTGTCAACCAATTCTAGAGGAGCCAAGGAAGGGGCTTTGAAAATGTTGAAAAAAGCTCTTCAAATGAAGTCATCTCTGGCCGTAGATGTTCAGTACTTAATATATATACCATCCAAAGAGGAACACCAATACCACTTAACTGGGGAGGTAATAAGTATTACAAATTTTTAAATTGGATGGATAGTTAACACCAGCAGGTAGATACATATAGCTAAACTGCACATACCATTAGAAAGACAAATACTACCATCCAAAATGTAGCAGAGAATTTTCATAGTATGGCCTGGAGTAGAGTGCAATACATGCATGTACAAGATGATGTGATTTGCTATATGATACTTGTCATTCCAAATGTTTACATCTGTTGTCTAGATGGGTGGCTACAGTGAACCTGTAGATCCAATGGTGAGGAGCAAGGTCTTGGAGCTCCTTGAAAATGGTCTCAGGAGCAGACGGGAACTTGAGGCCTGTGTTAGGGAGTATGTTGTTAACCAGATGTTTCAAGGAAAGGAACCACCTCCAAAAAGTAGAAGAAGGTATGATTATTTACCTATATAACCTCAGAAATTAAATTAATTTTTTCTTTTATGTTTTAGAAATTTAGGGACATACCTATCCTTAGGTACAACATTAACTGACTAGCAGATTTTTAACTGGTACTAAGTGAACTTTATAGGGCCACATACTGTTACATAAAATAACTTTGAAATAATTTTTCTCTCTCTCCCCTTTTTGTCACAAGTCTGCTCATATACTATTTAATATTTACCTAGCATCTTCACCGTGCTGTTCATTTTATTTACGGATAGCAATTACCAGTTTTGCTGTTCATCTTATTTACAGATATTTCCCTCATGCAGTAGATTTTGCTAACCTCATCACCAAATATAAACTACAGAAGAGATTTTCAAAAATAGACCAGGTGAATGTGGAGAAAATGCTGCAAGAGGTCCCATCTGAGTATCTTTGTTTTTTTCGTGGGTGTTCATCAACGGTTGAAGATATACCCAGTTCCGTGAAAGAGGACACCTTGGATGATGACCCTGTCGTGGATATGGAAGAACTGTCAGATGTCAGGGAATGCAAGATGCCTGGAAATAAACTCCTGTTTGTTTATCAGGTACTGAATTTTACCTTGTGGATGGAATGGGTGGCATATGTCTTTTAGTACATGCTAACTTGTTGATTTAAATATTCATTACATGTGTTACATTCATTTAATCCATTAATGCTTTTATACTATTTTTTATGTATGTATGATACTAACAAATGTTTAAGATTATGAATTGGTATACTTATACATTAGTAAAGCATAAGTTATTTCTCCTCAGACACCTGAAATGCAGAGGCTGTACAGAATATATGGACAGACACTTCTGTTAGATGCAACATACAGAACTTGTAGATATGCCTTGCCATTATTTTTTCTTGTAGTCCGCACCAATGTGGATTATCAGGTATGGATGTATTTTAAAGTAAGAATTTCATTCAAAACATTTTGTAGTGATATATAAATAGTAAAAAGATGGACATTTGGAATTTATAGACTTGCAGAGTTCCTGGTGATGGCAATTTTCGTTCTTGTCGCATGTTTCTCTTACATGTATATCTGGATAAGTTTCTCCATACATTCATGATTGGTGATGTCTTTTCCTGATCAATTTCTTTTCATTTTTGATGCAATTTGGTGAATCATTTTCATGTGGCCTTGTGCCAAAAAGGTGGCTAGACATTTCATTTTTTACTTAAAATTTTCTCTTGTAACTTTATCTTTCAGAATGACGTACATTACTTATATTCATTGAAATATACTTTATACCCAGTTATCTTTTTCAGCTGAAAATATGTAGGGAAATGTTAATTCTTTCAGTCAGTTACATTAGGAACACTGTAATTGTTATCTGACATTTGTGATTTTGGATTTAACTTTTTAGCACAGGACCATATTCACACACATTATATTCAAACCAATCTGGTTGTACTGTCTTTGATGAAGGAGATCTTGTTTTTGAACTTCAGAATATGCCATTTAAAACCAGGTCTTACCAATATGTTTGTATGAAAGATGCTAAATATTTTTGGACATGTATTTATTTTTTCATAAGTACATAAATGTTTTTCCAGGTTGTTGCATTTTTTGTTGTGCAGCAAGAAACGAGAGAAAGTATTGCTGAAGCTCTTACCATAATCAGAAATAGGACTCCAGAAGTGATACCCGAGTATGGAATGGTTGATTTTGCTTCTGAGGAAATTTTAGCCTTGGAAGATGTATATTTAGGTAATGATAAATGCATATTGCAGAAAATTATTTGAATATTATTGATAAATTTTTACAGAATAAGTATGCACATTTTATATTTTACTCAGCCTTAAGATATATCCACATCCACACTTGCCTTTTCTTACTTTAGGTATCCAGGTGTATCTGTGTGATTTCCATAGAGAACAAGCCTGGGTGCGATGGCTGAACAAAGGGTCCAATGGCGTGGCAGCCAATCCAGATAATGTGGAAGGAGTAAAAAAACATTTGAGAAAAATGGCTACTGCTTGTACTGAGGAGGAATTGAAGAGTGCTGTCAATGCACTTCATTCCAGTAAAGTTTACCAGTCCAACAGTAAGCTTCAGCACTGGCTTAGCAAAATATGGATGCCAGAGATAAAAGTAATTTTATTGTATTTTGTTATTTGTTTTATTACAGTTGGTGTCTGATATCATGACATGTTCTTCCAACAAGAAATATCAAAATTAAACAAGATGTCACAATGATATATCTAAAATAAACTAAGTTATGGTCCTTGAAGAATCCTGTGTAAAATGCCAGAGATTTCTTGTCTTCATGTCATGGATCAATCCAACATTTTCAATACATAACTTAAAATGATAACAACTGTTGATTTTGGACAATTTTCCTATATTAACCAATGCTTACTGAACCTATACCTACAATCAAAGTTAGTATCTGTTTTCCCCTTTTGTCTTTGTGATTATCTCTTCATATGGAAGTCACATGGTCAGATGGCAAGCAAAGATTTCTGAATTATTGCAATTTTATGATAGAATATATTTTGTTTCTATGACATTGAGTTGTTTACAGTGTATTTATTGTGAAGTAATTATGTCATACAAAGACTTGTTATCTATTTAACTAGTTAAATTTCAGAGATGGAGTCACGCTTATCGCCCACCAAAGCTAATCTTGGCTGTGAACACTAACAATGGTGTTGAAAGGATGAATGAAGACTTGAAGCATGGCTATCTAGACAAAAGACGTCAGTGTTCCCTGAGTGAACTGCTGCATGTTCTTATGAATCAGTTTTTACCGGCTAAGTACCAAAGGTATTCACATTTAAATTGGTTATTAATCACTATCTCAATTAAATAACAGTTAAAGATATACACTATAGAATATGAAATCATATTTGCGAATGTATTATTTTATAATATTGTATACTTTATCCAATTATCTTTGATGTAATTCAAGATATCAGTTTTCATTTACAAACTTTGAACTTCCAGGATGTCCAGGTGCTTTTGAAGGTAAAATTGGTGTTGGCTTTTCCTGTGCTTTTTTTCTATTTGCTTATTGATACATTAATTCATAAACTATCGCCTCCTTGAATATCTGCTATCTCTACAGTCACATACATGGTTTTTTGAATGAGTGGATTGTTTTGTGAGGGGAATTTAGCAATGCTTATAATGCTTTTTGTTTGAAAATACATTCTCCTAGTATTGTACCTGTGTTATATTCTATTTTGGGGGTGGATGGTGTTTCTTTTTACTGTATATGGTAGTTTTAGCAATAACATTCAATTACATCCATGCACATTGTATATGTCATCATAATAATTCTCTTTGTCACAAACTGAAAAATTACTTGCGTGAGACATTTTGCTGGACCAACTTTAATCTTTGTCAGTTTTTCGGTGAAGGGGAATTTGTGACAAAAAGTGTTATTACTACTATCTCTCACCAAATTGATGAATCTTTTTAATAATCCTTATTGTATAAGGCTTGACATATATATGCACTTGACCATGTTTGGCAGAGGAATAACCATTTTCTGACCAATATTTATGCATGAAAAGACTCGAGTACTCTGAGATGGCACTAGAATAATGGTTAATCCTCTTACAGTGGGCAAGTTTTTAAAGTATTCAACTCTTTGTAAATGCCATCTTACATTACCTAATATCACTTGCATCACCAAAAGGATCGGTGCACATTTCACATTTGAACCCTGCACAGCATTTGCACATTTGACATTAAATTTCAATAATAATTTGAGTATTTTAAATCAGATGGCTTACATGATGGAGCAGTTTGAAGCATTTCATTTCAAATTTCAGTCCAAATGCCATCCATTTAAATCAATACATATGGAAAAGCATTTTTATGTGATAGATCTCAAATTGCACAGATTGAAACATTGTTTTGTCATGACCAATGATAACCAGTGATTATTATAAAACGGTATTGCTTTATATTCATGTATTATCTTTATAAATATTTTCTCTGATGTGTAATATTTGTTTTTTTCTTGCAGATATCAGCAAGGCAATGTTAAAAGCTGCCATTTGTATCGTAAGTGGTCTGCCCAAGTACCAGTTTGGCTACAGGACAGGCCTAAATTCATATTTGAAGACATCTGGCAGAAGATGCAACTAATAAACCCAAAACAGGTGACTTTAGAACAGCATTTGAATGCTTTGTTTGTACAAATGACAAGAGTCAGGAAGTGGATATGATTAATGGTTACATAATTACTTTTACCTTAATTGGGAGGGGGATTAAATCTGAACGAAGGTGATTTAAGGTTAAGACTGTTAGCCATGAAATAAATTTTCTTTGGCTAAAAAACAATATTAGTCCCTGTTTTCTATTTTTTTACTAATTTTTCTGATAAACATTTTTTGGTAATAATCACTTTGTAGATTATTTCAAAGTAGCCTTCAATGGATGTTACAAAGTCTGATGGCAAGCACAGATTTCATAATAAATAGAAGATGTATTTCTATGAGTTGTTTACAATGTTTTTATTGTGAAATATGAAGAGTTGTTATCTCATTAACTCTAAGATTTGTAAAATATGTCTGTACATTCTAGGTGTCATCTGTTACAATGATAAAAGATGGAGAGTTCACAATTGCCAGTGAGCAGGACAGCTCAAAACTCTATACTGTCAGGTTGGGTACTGACAGTGAATGCTGCTCATGCACCTGCCCTAGTTTCCAGCATTCCAGGATGCTCTGCAAACATTTTTTTGCGGTGTTTGCTGGAAAACTAGGGTACGGGTGGCATGACATCAGCAGCATTTACAGAGACCACCCTGTATTGAATCTTGACTGGGAACTGATCAACGCCACCAATCCCCAAGAGCTGCCCCTGGCACATGAGTCTTCTGAGGACAACAACTTTGACACTGCTGTTGATGAAAATGAGCTGTCTTTCAATTTGCCATTGCGACGCAGTACATTGAAGAACACCTTGATATCTGCAAGATCGATTTTGAAGCAAATGGTGGATCTGTCCTACAAGATCGACAAGAAGGTCCCCACAGAGAAGTTGTCCACATGGGTGTCCTCGCTGGAGAAGTGCCTGAGTGAGGTGTCAGAAATGGTGAAGAGGGATGGGGGGCTAGTTTTGGAGGCTTCCCCTCTTAAACCACCACCAAAAAAAAAGCTTAAAAGGTCCACTGGATCCAGTCTTGCCTCTCTACCGAAACATCCAGCTAAACATCCAGCAAGCAACAGAGTGGGCAAAAAGGCAGAATGCCTGAGATCCCTCTTAAAACCGAAATTAAAGAGGGCTTCAAAAGGAGAGGTGCCACTGCCTTCCTGTATGGCTACAGCAGAACAGAAAGTCCTTGTAACACCACAGAACACTGAAGCCAAGTCAGGTATATACAAGATATCATAAAGGTTTTTATTACTAAAATTAAGTATCTGGACATATGTTAAATCACCTTTTATTTGTCCCAAACTTGCATTTGCTGAAACTAGTCAGTATTTTTAGTGAAATTGTATTACCACTTCTTCAGTGACACAATAGGAAAACTACCTTTCAAATTAGTATTCATTTGAATTCATTGTAATAGGATTTCACTGTATGAGAATGGAGGTGCACATTTGTCTGGCATGGGTTATGATATGGTTTCCATTCAATTGTATATCAGTGAAATAATCTTAAAGGCAATTTTATTTCTACAATACTTGCAGATACTAACACATTAATGGGCAGACTGGGAATTTCTGTCCCCACCATTTGGCCAAACCTTTATAATGGAGGGAGAATAACCATTGGTAACGAATGGGTTGATGACAGAGATATGCAAACTTTACAAGGCAGCCAGTGGCTGAATGACAAAGTAAGTACTCAACAATTAAACAAATTTAGGAATAATTAAGGGATAGTTTCAACAGTTAAAATGATTTATGATATGTCTATTACCTTGACAGTAGTAATTTCCATCAATTAGATGTATATATTCTCTTTATGTACAACCAGATATTTTTATTTTTTTAAAAAATATCAAATTTATACATTGGATACACAGTGTGTGCTTGCTCTGATCCTGTGAGTCAAGGTTTAAATGTATATATGAAGTGGGTCAATTTATTTTGTAGGTCATCAATGCTTATATGAATGTCATCAAAGAAAAGCATGAAGGTATTTTCACAATACCCTCCTATGCAGCTGTCCTTTGAGACCAAGGGCGCTTCAATCAATACCTGTTTCCACATGTAGGTGAAGATTTCACACTAGTCATTTAGTGCATTTATTTTAAAGATAAAAAATGTACCCATGGTTTCAGTGTTGCTGCCACTGTGATAATATTAAAGTCAAGGCTGATTTGTAGCCAAGGCATTTAGAAAACAGTTTCCAACTTGCATCCATCTTATTCTAACCTTCAGCCAATCAAATAATTTCAGGATGTTGAAAAGGCATACAGTATACGTAAGCTAACGGTACGGAAAATTTTAGGCTTGTGTCTGAGAATTTTCATATTTATCCAACAACCAAGCTAATGAACCTTTTTGCTCAGTATACACTTGTTCTTCATATGAAAGTAATAATAGTCTATGTTAAATATGTCATGAGTAATACATGTTAAACGGCTATATCAAAATGTTTCTTGCTTGCTCTTTGCGCAATATTACTGTTAATTAGTTTTTCAATTACATTCAGGTGAAATTCTCTGAATACAGATGGGTTTTCCTACCTATTTGTGTGCAACATCACTGGGTGTTGCTTGCAGCTCACATACAGACTCGCACTGTTGTTGTACTTGATTCCCTTTATGACGGCAGATTTGACCACTACATTGATAAATGGAGGTAAGCTTCTTACACATACATGTATAAGTACATAAATGTATCAGAATACCGAAAGCAGTTAAATGCATTTCCCAGATTCTATCAAAAATGGCATGATTTTACAGAACCACACTGTTGACATATAGTTATTTGTTTGCAGGTACATTAATGGATTCAATTATTAGTTTGGAATTTAAAAACAGATTTGTGTTCAATACATACCTATATTATTTTCTTTGAATTTTAAGAACATACATGAAGATCAGAGGGGAAGATAACCAGAATTGGACCAAAGGGCAAATGAAGTCCTCAAAACAAAATGATGGACATAGCTGTGGTCTCTTTGTTTTACTTGTGAGTTACTTTTGGACTGTTTCATGAAAATTATATTGATAATTGCATTTTTAGACGACTGGAATTGTATGAAGGAAATATATAAATACCACCTATTTTCTTTCCTTAAGGAATTTAACTAGATTAAAAGAATTACTATTAAACAACTGAGAAGTAATGGTTATTGACTGCTCAATATTCTCATTATGCTGCATTTCTTATTGAAATTATTTTATAATGTTGAATACTTTAAATTAACTCTTTTCAGAATGCCCTCATCCTATCCAAGAATATGGACTTAAAGTCAGAAAGTATCAACAGCAGTGACACTGCTAACATGAGGAAGCATGTCCAGCAAGCTTTCCTTCAAAGACTGTGATCCAGTTCAGTTACTATGTACAGACACAGATGTATCTGTGCATATAGCTGTCACCTTGCTTTATTATACCTCAAACACCAGCATTATCAACTTTGACTTAACTCCCATCCACCTGAAGCCATGTACATTTTCTGCATTGGTTTATGCAATAATTAATGCTGTTAAGGGCCCCTTTACAATGGACGGTGTCCTTTCTGCGTCCAGCAGTACGGATTCATTTGAGAGTTAAAAAATTAATAATTTACGTGCTGACAACTGACCGATCATTGAGCATTCAATCTGATACAAAATCAATGGTCGTGTCTCCTTATTAAGACCACAGTGATGCCAAATTTCATGGTCGCAGAAAGGACGCCGTCCAGTGTAAAGGGGGTATAAACATTATGTTATATTATTTTATGCACTGTTATAATTTTTTTTCATAATTAATATTCAGGGAATCAATTAATAACACTTGAAGCTATATTGAGAAGATCCAATTTCAATATATTGTATATATATATTTTTAATTTTGCCAGAATCTGTTCTTTAATTTGTGGGCGTGACCAGCAGCCTTTAATATTAGGTGTAGTTTGTTTTGGTTACTTGGCATGGAGGATATTCCGGTCAGTGTTATGCGCTAGGATATTATATATATATATATATACATGTATATAAAATATTGCAGAATGGAAAAAATTCCTTGGCACTATAAGGTGAAAAGGAATACTGAACTGTACTGTACTATACTGGACTGATTTTGACAGGAGGTGTGTAGGTGGTTATTTTGCATGCAGAACAAGAGTCAATTGCAGTGGCTTTTGTGTGTAACAATAATAAAGAAAATGATTGAAACCAGTACATGTATATTTCATACATGTAGTTCATATGTTTGATAACAGTGCCATATGGAACTTTTTGAAGTCAAACTTCAATTTCTTTGTGGAGAACTGATGTTATAAGAAACGGGAATACTGTACATGCATGTTCTACTGCAGTTTGAAAATTGAAATTACCAAAATTGCATTTAAATAACTTGCATACTGGTACTGTGTAATATAAAAGTACTATTTGAACATGTAAATATGATCAGATTGTTGTCTTATTTTTTTACAGTATATATGTTCAAAAATACTTAGTGCATCCATATCAAACTGCATTTTGTATCAATAAATCATTTTTCTGTATATTTGTTTTTCTTTTATACCACAACCATGAAACTTAGAAATGGGTATATTTATTTATTGGGGGGGGGGGAGAGAGAAGAGAGGGAGGGCTATCGTAACTGAACAGCTAAACTGAACTGGACATACCAGATTTATTAACTATATACCAGTCTGTAGTAAGAAAAGTTTCAGTCCAGTGTACTGTAATTTCGCATTGATGGCAGCATCGATGTTGTATTAGTACCCTGGCTGCCACTGACGTCATCAGCATATGATAGGACGCAAGTAGTGCCGACCAAATTTGACAGTTACACTGTATGCCCGATACCACTATAAGGGCTGCGCAATGGCTACACAAAAATAAGTTTTTACAGCAGAATGTTGCTTGTATTGTGGCACTGACCTTCGACTGCAAGATATTTTCAATTCAAACTTCCAACTCCGCGTCAGGCACTTTAATTGCTTCTTGTCTCGCCTGCACGAGACTTCAGCGCAAGGCGGGAAAGGCAGCTCCAGGCGGCCAAACCTGTGACGTACGAGACTTATGACTTCCAAATATGGATCCAGGCGGACACATTGTGACGTGTGACCTCCAAATATGGAAGCGCCCCAGGCAGACCTTTGAAGAAGAAGGCCCCGAGTTGCCGCTGTTCGCTAGAGCCTGGTATTGCTACTATGGATTATATATGAAATCAAGATCGAGCTGGCAATACCGTAATCTAGAACCTAGGGTAAGTTTTAGCGATTTTTCTCCAAAATACTAAAACCCAAGTAGCAGCTCTGATAATAGAGATAGACTATTTTGGTTTTTTGTAGTTTGTTTTTAAGATGTATAAGCATCTTTTTAGGTGGTTTTGACACGGTTTGGGGGAAAAAGGTTATCTAAGGACCCCCTGCACCATAGGTCAACATAGAGCTCGATTGGATCTCACTTCCCACAACAGAAGATCATATTTTATACTACCTGTAATTATATTATATAACTGTGTAGTTTTTACCTGTTTCCATTGCACGATGCAGAAAGGGTGTCGCTTATTGATGAATATTCGTAATCACTCCCCCTAACACTCCCCCTAACTTGGACATCCAATGGCTGTGTCGTGACATCTGAAAGCTGATGGTCAATACAGGCATCCATTCGGTCACTGGGGGTCCTACGCTTGTCATGTGCTGCACACTCCGCATCCGCCAATGTCTTTGGCAAGGTTTCAGGCAGGAGGTCTACCGAAGTTGCTTGTAAGGTGCCAGGCTCGATTTCTGGTGAGGTGTACCGCTTAGTTCCCAATTTGGTACTCGATTTTATACTGCATTTTCCTAAAGAATTGCAATTTTCATGTAAAATAAATGGAGAAGTTAAAGATGCTGTATTTGACGAGACATGGCCTACTTAAGTACCATCAAAACCTGACTCCCCTAAAAGGTGACTCCTCTGTCAGATTTTCATTAAGAAAAATCTTCATTTTCATACTCATGAGGTTTGGACTTGTATGAAAAAAAATACCTATTTTATATTTAGTCAGTATACCATTATTTAGCACATAGTTTGCATTGTGACGTATATCTTGTTAGTATTTGAAGGATTGTTGGTGAAATTATTGGTGCAAATTACTAATTTTTAAAGCAAGTATATTCATCTTTCTCCAATGTCAAAATGCTACATATCTCATTTTCAGCTCTAGAAATCATCTTCCTTGACCTTTGTATTAAAATAGTCTTATATAGCAAGCCCAACAAAACACTTGCTGTTGCTTTCCCATTATTTCCTATTATTTTTCAAAAATTGAAGAAAAACAGAATAATAAATTAAAAAGGATAATAAATATGCATTCTTGTACCCATGGAATTTTAACTTTTCTAGTTACAAATCACTTGTTTCATATTTAGCATTTTAATATTTTTTCCTTTTAGCTATAATATATGAAGAATATATTTATAACATTTGAATGTTTGGTGGGGATAACTTTTTTTGCGGGGGGGGGGGGGGGGGGGGCTCCGTCTGGATGAACCGCAGCTACATCGTAGGGAAAAAATCATGCAACCGATGATTGCAATGAGTGTGCAAGAAGAAAATGCGTGGAAAGTACGAGAGAAGCACAGCCTCCGCACGTCAGAAGTACCTATGCGCCTGACAGGCTTTCGCACGTGTCCCGCGCGTGTATGCAAAATACAAGCATCGTGTACTACGTACGTTATGCCTACAAGTAGTACAGGCAACGAAAGGGCAACGCAAGTAGACGTAGGGCAGTCTTGATGATTTCCTACGGTTGTTGCTTGTCTTGCGTGTTGAGATTTTTTTTTTTTTTTTTTTTTTGGGGGGGGGGGTTATAAAAACAGTGCATGTTTGAGGAGATCATTATATCCGCAGCAGTGTTCAAAGAAGGTGAGCTCAATCATACCTGGCTTGTCTCCGATCCCCCTCTCCCCCTCTTGCTCTTTGCTGTCCTTTTAGGTATTTTTAAAATTTGACATCAGTGGCAAAAAACAATGCTTTTTGGTTATGCCCCTTCTTTTAATCTCACGGTCCGTACGCATGGAGTAATCGCTACTCGCTCAACATGCACAAAGCCCGTGAATTCAACATGGTGGGTGCGCGGAAATGCGGAACGAGCACGTAGTGAGCAAGAAATATATACGTGTATCGAGCGCTTTAACCACATGCATCGCACGCACCGCAGTGGGGAAAAAGAACAGGCGCACGACAGGCGAACGTTGGTATGTCGTACTTTTAACATTTTTGAGAATTTGTACACCGCACGCAGCGGCTGTTGATCATGTCGGAAAATTTCCACGTGCTGTCTGTGACCTCCAAAAGTTTCACGATGCACTTAATCCCACGTTTTCCCTAATTTTTTGGTCGTAGACCAGAAATAGAAGCCTGGGCCCGGTTTCATCAAGGCTGTATAGCGCTATCCTTTGGATAAAAATGGCCGCTATCATCTGGATAGAGCTATCCAGAGGATAGTGCGTTTCATCAACAGTGGATAGCGTTATCCAGGGGATAAATCAGCTTATCCAGAGGATAAAGTTGTCCGCTCGAAATAGGTGGGATACATCTGCTATCATGCTGTTAAATCATCAAAAATGGCTAACCTGCTTGGTTTGGCAGTAAATCCTGTGAGATTTCACAGGCGGAGAATAATTAGAAAGAGAATTTTAAGAGAGAGTGTGTTTGCTTTTGATGCTTTGAGTGATACTGAATCAATAGATTACATAACAGACTTGATCAAAGTTGACATCGCGCCTCCTTGCACAACCAATTGCCGATGTAGCACTGAATCCGCAATTTTGTGTGCAGCATTGAATTCGAGGCTCGTCAGTTCATGCAGCATTCAATCCGAGGTTTGTACAAGTATGGCCAAAACTACATAGCGAATCCCATTGGAACTAGGTTATAGACCGTCGCCATAAAACGACGTTTGACTCAGCCGCCAAACTTCCCTTTCTGCATAATCTTGGCAGATAAAGAGAGAAATCCTAACGTATCTCCATTTACATAAACATTGACTACATGCACAATAAACACGAATCAAAAATAAAATTAATTTTATAAAATATCAATTAATACTTACCGTACGGCTCAGCATCAGGCAATATATAACTATTAAACCGGTCTTCGCCATGGGAACCTTCAGTAACGAAACAAAAAACCATATCAATCAAGTTCGGTAAGACAGATAGCGGATAAAAGCAGAATATAAACGTATAAAATGGCGAAAAGTTATCGGTGCATGATTTTAAGGATATCATAACCCTAAATTACCAGCCGACGACTGATTTTGATGTCCAGGTTGTCAAAGTTCGACACTGCTTGTCAGTTGACAACACAGTGGAACAATTGCACACAAAAGAATGTGTCTGTGAAAATTGCTAGGCGTCGGTTACTTGCTCAGAGAGTGTACAGCAGGGTAGCAAGACCAGGCCTACCCAACTACCAGACTCGGCACCTAAGGATCCTGAATTAACCGGTATATCGGACCACACTACCCGTTTTCAAGGTGTGTGTCAGATCGCATTTCGGAGTATCAGCCAGAACACCGACAGGATGAGCCCTGGCATGCTCGGCTGTCACTTTGATTGGATAGTAAACGATTGTCGTAAAATCGCTATATGATTTTAAAACCGGGCGCATAAATTTGAAAGCCACCTAGATGAACCTAAGACTGCCACATTAATCTAATACAATGCAAAAAAGCCCTATCAAAAGTGGTTAAAACATTCAAACCGAATGTCGTAAAGTCCACATATACCCCCATAGAGACAATAAAATAGAGTACTCTAAAGTAAGAGTACAGTTTCAGGTTGTTCAGCCGAGCGTGGATGAGCCCGCAGTCGTGCTACAAAATTTATTCTGGGGTATGATACTCCGAAATGCGATCTGACACACACCTTGAAAACGGGTAGCGTGGTCCGATATACCGGTTAATTCAGGATCCTTAGGTGTCGAGTCTGGTAGTTGGGTAGGCCTGAAGACTGAAACCTCTTATATTGTTACAAAACAGACAACGTAGAGTGAACTAGGGTCAACAGGATCTGGAACTGGACAGTCCATGACAATTGGTCCTAAATATATTTTTTTCTGATGAGTGTTGCTTTGGTCTGACCTCTGATGAAAGACGGGTACGATGCTGGCGAACTGCTGGTAAAGCATTTGAACCACATGCACTGAATTTTCGAACCCGGAGCAGCATATTTATCATGGTGTGGGGCAGCATCATTGCGTGGGCGAATTGATAGTGGTTGATGGAAACATGAATCACTAGAAATATATCAATGCTTGCTACCATCTATTACTAACATGTTTGGTGACAGGAATTAACCATTTGTTGACCAGGATGACAATGCTCCTTGTCACAGGCCCAGAGCAGTTTGACCAACAGGACATTCGCAGGGTGATGTGACCTGCCCATAGTCCGATTGCAAACATAACAGAAAATGTGTGGAATGATATGCCAAACCTTTTGACAAATGCCCGTCTTACCAGCAGAGAAAATCTGTTAGATTCAGTGTTTCATGCTTGGGCCAGCATAAGCCCTGAACGCATCAGACAATTATATGAATCCTTGCCTCGTAGACTGGAAACCTATTATTAGGTCACGTGGCTATGCCACTAAGTACTTATTTTGGACTTGAAACTGCATATTTTGGTAGAATGTATATTTTGTTCTCATTTTGTGATTTTTTGTGGAATTTGATGTTAATTAAATGATACCAGGAGCATATCATTCCACAGTCATTTATCTCTCGCATAGTATTGGTTCATTAGGGGTGACACTTCTATTGTCCAGTGTATGTATATATATAGCCTATATATGTTTTTTTCGTTGCAATGTATAAGCATAGACGTCTCAAAGCTTAAATCTTCAGTTTAACACCTGTCTATTTGGGGGTGAGATAGCAATCGGTATATGGAGCGTAATTTTATCCCTGAACAACATTTTATCACGAAAATTGGCATAGTGGACTGAAAGTGTTAACGTTGTGGTTTAATTGCTTTTGTGATGGAGTGATGAACCTCTAAATACGGATTTTGATTGAACAGATGCATTTTTTGCTTTATCAACGAAAAAATCAGAACTAAGACTTTAAAGAACTAAGACTCTGAAGAAAAATCGCTGGCAGCATTTTGTAGTACTTACATGTACTGGTGTCATTAAATCGGCGATACACTAGTGATCGTGGGTGCTTAGGCAAAAGAGAAATTTGAGAAACGGATTTTTGCCCAAAAGAGAAGGAATGGTTGGGGGTTGGGTTAGATGCCCAAAAATCAGTGTCGTTTTTTGAAAAACGATTCTGGCAACTAGAAACTAGTTTCGTTCTTCAAAAACGATCCTGAGAAACCAGAATCGTTTTACGGGGAGAAACAGAAGTGGACGGGGGAGAGGCAGCGCGCGGTTATCGTCTACCGTGACCAGGTTACCTTTACTGCTAAAGTCGGGAAGGGTGTTATACGCTCTCTTCTCGCCGTGCGCTGAGACCGAGACGGTCGCGGTCAATGAAGTTAATGTCTTTTTTCAAAAATCATTATGGCAACGAGAAACTAGTGTCGTTTTTTAAACGATTCTGAGCAGCCAGAATTTTTTTCTTCAATAAAATTAAAAATTAAACTTCAAATTACAAAGGGAGGCCCCGGCGACCCTTCCCCCTTCTCAGAGAGATTGTAACACCCTGTAACACCCTGCCCGGCTTTCGCGGTACACGCTCAACGCCAGTTGCTTCTCCCTCCGTCCACACTGTTTCTCTTTGCAAATACGATTCTGGCTTCTCAGAATCGTTTTTGAAAAAAAAGACACTCTTTTCTGGCTGCCCGAATCGTTTTTCGAAAAACGACACTGGTTTCTAAGCTTCAGAATCGTTTTTTCAAAAGTTCAATAAATTAAAAATTATACTTCAAACTAAAAGGGGAGGCCCCGGGGGCCCTTCCCCCTCCTCACCCTCACCTTTATTCCCCCACCCCAGCCACACCTAAACCCCATTCCCGACCTCTGCTGTGCAGGCGGCCTGTGACTGGTAGAGGCGGTCGACCCGGCCTCAGCAAACGGCAAGGAGAGACCGTAACATTCTCCGCATAACTAACACTGGCTTCTCAGAATCGTTTTTGAAAAACGACACTAGTTTCTAGTTGCCAGGTGCATTTTTGAAAAACGGCACTTGTTTCTGCAGTGGTTGCCAGGTTTGTTTTTGAAAAACGAAACTGGAAACTATAAACCAGACAATAACTTCAGCGCTCCAAACAAATTTAATGTTCATTTGGTCTGAATAACAGAACGTCGTTTTCAAACTAACCTGTTAAGAACATTGTAATTTATACACTGACTTACAGGACGAACCCTAAATATCTTATTTACACGAAAGATATTTACCAGTCTCAATCTTCGTTACAAGAGTGGCTAAAAACAGACAGAGTTAGAAATGGAGTTATGGACCGACATTCCACGATCAAATTTTTCAAACGCCGATCTTATTTTCCTAAATGTACATACGTTCTTGTAAAACAATAAAACTAAATGATAATATCAAGTGATAAAAATGACCATTGTAGTAAACTTCCTAGGCAGTGTTATAACGTTTTGCGAGTCGTCTCTTTATAATTATTAACATACAATCTGATGTTCTGTGACATATTGATATAGCATCATGATTATCGTACGCATCACATACGTAGAGAACCTCTAAAATTATCTGATCGTATTAAACCCCTCTAGCTGTTAATTGAAAAGAAATGATTCATTTTTACATATATAACTTAAATGATAAAAAATTACCTTATCCATTAACATAGAGAGTCATTAATTCGTGCTGTTTTATCAAGTCATTTGTTCTTCGTTAAGTTTCTAACAACAGCAAAGCGTGTCATTTACCTATATATCAAACCGTTCAAGTGTTATACTGGCGAAAAGCAATTTCAATATCTTAAAATCTTCTTATATTATTATATAAATAACCTTAGAACTAGTTTACTAACTTTCTCTTCTGCCTCCTGTCTTTTGAGATACTGACAAAGCAACTAAAACCGTTGAGGCTGTCAATGATTTCATTGATTCATGGGATGAGATAAGAAGTTCCTCTAAGACTTTAAAGAACTAAGACTCTGAAGAAAAATCGCTGGCAGCATTTTGTAGTACTTACATATACTGGTGTCATTAAATCAGCGATACACTAGTGATCGTGGGTGCTTAGGCAAAAGAGAAATTTGAGAAACGGATTTTTCCGTTTTTGCCAATTGTTATTAGACAATTTGTGTTCGTGATCGGATTGACCTAAGTGAATTTATAACACGTATCATGAACATATTTTGACACCAAAAGTAATCAATGACCAAATTGCAAGTTTATTGATCATGCTTTTGAAAAGTTTCTGATATCGATTAATTCGTCAAGGCATCTTCTACAATAATGGAGTAGTTCCCCTATGCCTTCAATACATTAACTTTTCCAATGAATTTTTAATGAGGCCGCCCAAGTAAGGTTTTATTCCTCGGGGTTAATATAGCCTGTCATATACACTCAGTTCAAAACTGAAAAGTGGTTAATTAAGTAATAAAGAAAATTTATAATGAAAAACGATATGTTGTACATGTATATGTTGATATGTCGTTATGGATTAGACAGCCATCTTGTATAGCCTTCACTAGCTTCAGATGTTTCATATAACTTCACTCATGAGATCTAAATCAGCAAAACGTTTTAAATTTGTAATAAGCCTTTATTTAGGTCTGAAGAGTAAAACACTTCAATATATTCAGTTAATTTTAGAGAAAATATATATCTTTGACAGTTGGTGGTCGTTTTGGTTTTGACTAAAGGTACCAAAATGGTTCTAAACTGTAAAAGCATTTTCTTTAAGATAATTCTAATGCATAGTTGACCTAAAATAAATGTATCAGCCAAGATTAATTATACTATTGGAACTGTATATATCTATTGGAATTGATGGCAATCAAGGATATTTAGAGTTCCCTAAAGATGCAAAAGTGGCAACTTAAGTAATTGTGCTTTAGGACACATGGAGGCCAAAACCAAAAAAAAACACTTTATAAAAACAAAAATGTCCAGTTTCCGAAAAACATTTCACCCGAGCTACAATTCGATTATATCGAAATAACTTATTTTCATAGTCTAGACCTTTTTCAAACATCATGCCAGCAGTGGTTATCGAAATTCGAAGTGTATTGAAACCAGCCACACAGTTACAATGACACTGGCGAGAGGCCAGTTTTATAATTGCTCTTAAGGCGTTGACGCAAAATATATATATCCTGCAGTTAGGAAAAGCCAATATTGTATACAAGGATATTCGTACACATGGAGCATGATCAATATACAAAGAAAATAAAATTCCACAAAAAAAGAATACGATTGATTAACATGGGTGATGCACACGTATTTCTTTTTCAATATCTATGTTGTAAGCATGCTTGGGAAGTGTTTATTGAATGAGTGACCAATAAGAGTCCCTCGATCGTCTAGCATGTTCCTTTAAGAAAGGGTTATTTCACCGTGTGTGTGTGTGTGTGTGTGTGTGTACTAGTAGGAAGGTCCATAGTTGGTGACGCATTAAAATTAAAAAAAAAAAACAAAAACAAAAACAAAATCAACTATCATTCAATTTTTCCTATTTTTGCGACATTTATTTAATTTTTTTTTTGGAAGCAAACACACATAATCAGAAATAACTTTGATTAAGGAGGTGATAAACGTGCAATTGTGCGACAAAATAGCTCAAACTGTCCAGTGTCGTAATAGAAACTACATGTAATAATTCAGATAAACTGATGGTATCATTCAATACTAAATGAAAATAAATTACATTTGAGAAGCCAATTCCTTATTTCCATCATCCACTTAAACACCCAGTTCAAGTTTAATTAAAGCTGAATGTAGCGCAACTCAAGGAAGTAGAGATACCCTAAGCATCAGGCACGATTTATAGCAGCTTCTTAATTATCAAACCTGTATCTGTGCACGCCTATCGCACTCTGACATTCAGTGGCAACCTTGATTGAAGTTCACCACACCATTATCAAACGCCCATTGGGTATCCGAATTCCGTTGTCCTGTTGAAGGGCTGGTGACTTACATTCAATAAGCGCATTCAGAACAGCGCACTAACAGATCCGCGGATCAAATATGGCCGACCCACTTGAATACTAGTTGCGTATTCCCCGCTGGGAATCTATTCAGTGTCTAATCGGGAATTAAGCGAAAAGGTTTTAGTGAGTCGCAATATTTAATCCGCAGATTCGTTAGCCCGCTGTTCTGAATGTGCTTATTAGTAAATATTCAAGTCTTGCATTTCTGATTGGTGAATTCAATAAAACACCACTGAAGTTCATAGAAATTTGAAAACAAGGCAGCAAAGCTGTCAAATGTACAGACAAAAAACAGAAAAAAAAGATGCAAAATAGGAAAGTTTGGCGAAGTCAAACGACATTTTATGGCGACAACAATCTCCAGAGCTTAATTGCGCACATGTGCATTCTGCACATGCTCAATTGTGCCCTAGAGGGGTAATCTCCATTGAGGCACATGTTGCTACTTATACCATGGGGCATCACTGCCTGGCCTCATTTTGCTTGATTCATTCTGTTCACGCGCATGATACAATTAAGCTTCAAGGTATCTCAAATCTTAAACTGAAATCTTCAGCTCTTTGCAACCCCACAAATGAAATTTGTGCAAAATTGTTGGTAAATAATAACTTTTGCTGACTCGTCGCATCATAATTTTTAGGATGATGAGTCTTATTGAATATTTGATATATAATATTTATCCCTAACAGGGGCGTAACCAGGCATACGCACGGATGCACTGTGCGTACAATTTTTTGAGCCAACCATGATATTATTCTCCATAAATTCAGTGTATTTTTCACGGAATATAATTGTACCTGGGAATTTTCAAAATCTGTGCGTACAATTTTAAATGGTCTGGTTACGCCCCTGCCTAAAGCCATAACATTTAATACAGGCAACAATTTGCTACATTGTTATTATTGTTAAAACGATCAGGATAGAGGGGTTATATAATAAAAGCGGCCTTGTTTGGCCAAATCACGAACAATCAATACTCCTTGTTGCCTTCTTTCTTGCTATGAATGAGACCATAAAAGTTGGTGGTACACTGAGATGGAGGAGACATAAAGGTTATTTTGTCAATTTTGATGCAATAATGAATGCTTATAATAGCACAGTCAGTCAACACTGATTTTTAATCATGCACAACAGGTGA
>NW_019773675.1:50301-62632 GCF_001039355.2 Lingula anatina | reverse complement strand
GACCTTGTAAACGCACCCACTTTACACAATACACGTCTTAACAATAAATTAAAATCCTACATTACGTAGTTTTTGCTTCCATTTAAGGTTTAAAAAAATATCAATTTGAACACGTTTTGATACGAACACTACAAAACAGCTGTGTCGACTTTCTTTCTGATTTGATGTGCGTAAATGCTTGGTTTTATTAACTTTTAGAGTTTTAAACAGCAGCAGGTTCTGAGAATAAGTAGTTTTCATCTAATGCATGCTACAATATTTTCCAGACAGTCCACATAGTGCCTGAAACGTTTGTTTTTCTCCTTATCACAAAGCCCTACAAGACTCAAGGTACAAGTATATAGACATCTGTCATTTCCTCTGAACATTTAATAATTTGTGCTTAGTCTACAGTGATTCGTACAGTTTTTCCAGTCATTTTACATAAAGAGACGTCCAAACCCCTTCCAGTAGCGATCTCCCCCTGCATTACCCACTAGAATGCGTGACTCCAACGTGACGGGTTTGGGTGCACTTGATCGGACACTGAAGCTGCACGTTTCCATCTTGTTCTGCTTTACATTGCCCATAATGAAGAACCGCGCCGTTGCAATGACTTTACCAGCGACGTCGTAGGTAACTGCCAACTGATCTTGGCGGCAGTATCGTCCGAACTGAGCCCCTGTACTGACACGATGATATTCCGGTCTCCCTTTCGTAATGTGCCCCCAGTTGTCTTCCAGACTGCAATAAACATATCAAGAATGTAAGCATGTGGTTTTGTATCGTTTGTATGAACTTAGTTTGTGGCGCCTTTTTTATGTTCTCAAATCCTTAATATGCATAGAATTGAGGTTACTTGTCTCCAAGCGATGCACTCTCACAGGAGGAAAGGTTACAAGTGTTGTCTATATTTTGTTGAAAAGAGGAATTAGAATTGTCTTTGCAAATTAAATAAAGTGGAATATCCTTATGAGCGATGTGACTTTACTCATGCTTGTGAGAGCTACATGTAGAATATGTGTGTTTTCGAGCAACTAAACAAAAAGATCAATGCTGTTTCAGTTAAATTACAAGTTTCTTATTAAAAAAAAAAAAAAAAACAGTAGGGTTCTGATTCTGTCAAGAATGTACCCATATACATATAAAAATCAATCGGCGCAGGATTTGTAAGGAGAGCAGGAATTTATACATTGCCTCAAACTGACCTTCGATAAAACAATTGCAACTAATTGGTAACTACTAGTACATTAAATAAATAATAAGCATTATATACTACATAATTATATTTATCATATTTAAATATTTAATCAAAAGAATCACGCAGCCAAAAAAAAAAGATTTTTTTTCTCATTTAAAATAGGCTACTCACGTCACGTGAACAGACCCCGATATGTCCTCAGTCCCTTGCATGTTGTCGACTGTATAGTTCCAGCAGCTGGTGATCTTGACCAAGGCGTCTGTCACGGCATCTGTAGGGCACTCAATAACGCCAGCTACGTGTATGTCAGAGGCAGGCTTGGCTTTGGAAAAGCTCACAAAAATTAGGCCAACTAGGCATGCAAATATCCAAGACATCCACATGATATAAACCAGTTGTTCCTATAGGTTTATTCTTTTAACTATTACTGCTTAGATTGTTGTTGTTTTCTGTTCATTTGTAGGCCTACCTATGAGTTTAAATAAGGACTGTCAGCATCGAGATTCACGTGCGATTTTGCTGAAATCCATGCGGCTCCGTGTGTGGGCATTGTGGTTTATTTGCATTTTGGAATTTGGACTCTTCTGACGGGCTCTCTAATAAAAACGGAAACAAATTGATTGTGGCCGCTTGCGTGATATGTGTGCTTCGATGAGAACATATTTAGTAGTAAAGTGAAGGAAACTGGTCTTCTTCGGAAGTTCTGACTACGTAAAATATCACAGGACCAGCTACAATTCAAATTAATATATAAATGATATAAAATTTTAATTGCATGCCATATCACACAATAAAGCGACAGTAGAGGACGTTTCATATCTTAAAGAGATGTCGCAACTTAGAAATGATAAAATCTTACAATTCCAAATTGTCATATATAGATCTACGGTAGATACAAGAAGAAAGTTTTACGAAATAAATAAATAAATAAATAAATAAATAAATAAATAAATAAATAAATAAATAAATAAATAAAAGAGATAAAAAGCTTAAATTAACATTAATTAAATTATAAGCTTTGAAGACCATTACAGAGGCGGATTATGGGGGGGGGTTCCAGGGGGTCCTGACCCCCATTAGATTTTTTAAAAAATCACAACAATAGTCCCCTCTTGAAATTAGAATTTTTGACTACCTGAATCATAGTTCTAAACCGTACCAAATGGCATCGTTTGCCCTCTAAATACCAGAATTTTCGGGGACCTGTAGTGGGCCCCGAACCCCACGTCCACATCGCATCAATTTCTTTCACGTTAGCTTAGGGAATTCCGAACCTCGATCTCGAGTTTTATTAAATAAACTAGGTCGAGCTATTTATAGCGCTACGCCATATTCTACTTTCGGTGAAGGCCGCGGACTTTGACTGTCAATGCAGGTGTTTTAAGCAGACCGATGAAAAGATGGCAAGTCCGGCGTCAGTCGAGGTGGACGTAGTTGTTGTAGGGGCAGGGTTGTCAGGGCTTAGTGCAGCGTATGAACTGACAAAAAGAGACCCCAGTCTTCGCGTTGCTGTGCTGGAAGCAAAAGGTAGGTCTCTTCAACTCTGACTTTCTCGCCATTTGTCAACATGATTTTCGGGTTTAGGCCCGGTCAGGTGGTTTAAACGAATGCAAAACGTGTGACTTGCTTCCTGTGAAATGCCCTTGGCACACAGCTATCACGTATATACAAGCACATTTCTAGAGATTTGTTTTCCTGGTAACCAATACAAATATCGTGCACATATCCTGTGAGACGATAATGGAAATGTTATTTTCTCGGGTTACTTAAAATACAGTTTAATGTCACCTTTAATAGCGAATGTGTATGTTTTAAAGCACGTACGTTCTCAGCGTGTACAAAAAGTGAACTTGCACTCTTTAAAAGATTGAATGGTTTCGGATGTCGGAGGGACATTCAATGTCTTAAAAGGGGGAGGGGTCTAGTGCATGGACAAAGTCGCAGACATTAATCAAAGTGCCTAAATAAAAAGTGGCACCAATTTAAGCTGCCATGTTCTTATCAATTCCTGTAATACTTTATTATTTTTTAGAAAGAAAAATTCATGTAAGACTCATAATTGAAATTGAAGTTGAAACGTCATTCTTAAAATGCATACAAGTATTTATGTCAAGTTTAATATTTATCTATAATTGTTCCATTAGATAGGGTTGGTGGTCGCACTTTAACAACAACATTAAAAGCAGCAGGAGGAGAAGATGTATGGGATCTTGGTGGACAGTGGGTAGGAAGGTATGTGTATGTGGCAAGATAAGTTTTGAAGACCGTATGTTTCTATACGTACTATACCTAGTACCTTATGTGACTCATGCGCATGCAGTATTTAAAAATTGAGTTCTGGATTTTGGGATCATAAATAAATGAGAAAAAAAATATACAAATAAATAAATAAATAAAAAGAAATTGAATCATCATATCTACCATTTTTGTGGCCTGATGGTTGTATTGCACACAAATCACTCAGAAAGAAATTGTGTAATCATGTTTATTACTTGAAATTATTTGTTTATATTAGATATGTATAACTTTAAGGACTTTTATGTCCTTTAATTTAGGAGACTGCAAAATTACGATATAATTGAAATTCCGCATTGTATAATTGCTGCCAACAGTGGATTTTTTTCATAGTGTCAAAAAGAAATTAGTAAAACATCTGTTTGTCCATATACCGGGAACAGTATTAACAGCACATTAGCCAGGAAACAACAACTTTCACTTGGTATTGTGTAACTGCCCTTACTGACAAAATAGGCTTCCGGGAATGGTTGCAGGAGTACTCCAGCTGTACTTGGGGAGTACTGCAATAATACTTCCTAGTCTAAAAGGGTACCTTAGTGGCCGTGTAAACAATTCTGTGTTCATGAAGGTCCTTGATATTTGAATGTGTTCACCCGCAAAATAAGTATAAAAAACACATCTTAATCTTGCAAATATGTAAATAAGCAGTAAATAATTGTAATGATTGATACAAGTGTATATATACATGTACATTTGTTTTATTTCATCTATCCTGTAACTTGGTTAATGTTTTAAATGTGATAAACGAAAAAAAAAAAAACTAACAACTTTGAAAATTGGCTTAGTGTCATGATTCAGTGAACATTCAGATTGAAAATATATTGCAGGACTCAGGTTCACATAATGGCGCTGTTACAAGAGCTGGGCCTTGAGGTGTATAGTCAGTACAACAAAGGAAAGAAGTACATGAAGCTAGGGGACAACAAAATTAAAACATATGTATCAGACATCCCAACACTACCCATTTGGGCATTATTAGATCTTCATTTTTTTCTGAAAAAGGTAACGGAAGTTCTTGTATTTTAGAATGGATGTGCACATACACTATCAATGTATATTATCTTGTGTACATCTAGATAAAAAGTTTTTTTCCAAACATCGGAGACTTGTTTTGAATTAATAAGTTTGAATGTAAACATTTTTATTTTTGTTTGCTTTTACTTTTCTTTCTAGTCCCCTCAATATATGATGGAGTTGAGGGTGTACATTGAGCTACAATTATAATTGATTTTAAAAGAAATCACCTATAATGCATGCTATAATGAAGAAAACCAATAACCTTTTTTTTGTATATTTTAGATAGATCATATGAGTACCAAAGTTCCAATTGAAGACCCATATAAATGTCAGTATGCTGAGGAATGGGACAGTGTTACTGTAGAAGATTTTAAACAAGAACATTGTTGGACAAAAGGTGAGTTTATATATATATATGTATATATATCATTGATAACATTATACGAATGATTATTTTTGTAACAAAAAACCTTAGAATAATGGTTATTTTCCCCAGATTTGTCATCTCATAATTTAATGTATATCTGCTACACGATGTCCTTAAAAATTTTATTTAAAAAAAAACAAGAAAAAAAAAACAGTAGTTAGGAATTTTAAGTAAATAAAATGTATTCCATATCCTTACTTTTTTGAGCAAAAAAAAAAATTACTTGTTGTACTTATTTTACCAGCTGCTATGGAAGCCATAGATTGTGCTGTCCTAGTGATGTTTGGAGTGGACTGCTCTCAGATATCTTTGCTGTATTTTCTGGCATACAATAATGCTGCTGGTGGGATTAAAGCTCTAACAGAGTCCTCTGAAGGTGCAGGGCAGGAATTCAAAGTTAAGGTAGAGAACAATGGTGGAGGTCTTAAAAGATATTTATTCAGAAGTTTTTTTCACCTTCCAAAACTCTAATTATCCTTATCAGTAAATGTTGCTACTGGTATTACTGAGTACATATGTTGTTATTACTGGCCAATCTGAAAAACTTAACTAGCTAGCAAGGAAAATTGCAATCCTTTTATTATAGTGATTTACCACTGAAAATAACCTTTAGCTCATATGTCTTTATATGTTCTTATGGTCCAAAATGCACTAAATTCATTACATTAATGATTTTCTTTAACTGGCTACACTATTTCCAACACTATTCATATTGCCTAATTCAAATAACTAGATTGATACATTAGTGAATTTTTTTACATCTACATGGCATCATTTTGTTTTATTTATAATATATTTCATTTGTGATTGATTTTTCTGAAAATAAATAAAAGATTGAACATGCTTTGTGAAAAAATTAAATTTACTCTTTTAGGGTGGAACTCAACAGATATCTCAATTATTGGCAGAAAAAGTTGGAAAGCAAAATATTTATTTAAATAACCCTGTAATGACAGTTACGCAAGTAAGTTGATATCATTATGCCCATGTACAAAAGGATCACATGCTTCCTATCGAAGATTTCTACATTTAAATGTAAAGATACGAAATGATTGCTAACACAAAAAGTTGTTGGTATGGACTTTTCTTTGCATGGGGTATGCAAAAATGTTATAAATTTAAAAAAAATGTGGATTGCTGATTATAGGTGTTTTAATTTGGCATCAGCTCTCTTGCTAATGAAATGATGTGTCAAATTCTGTTTATGTTTATTTTGAAGGATGACACACAAGTACTTATAACCACAACTACAGGGGATGTTTTCAGGTGCTCCAGAGCAATTTTTACAACGATGCCTCAACAAACAGGTGACGTATATACTGGTAAACTGGTTCACATACTGGGAAAAACAGTGTTCGCTTTAGTATCATATTGTTGAAGTGAGATGACTTAAAATTTTACCCAAAATATTTTTTCTTTGTTTATAGAAAAACTGAGTGTTGTGTTAAATTTCTAGTATATATGGAGAGGAATGTTAGTAATTTTGCTAGGGTGAACTTTTGAGTAAATCTTTCTAAAAATACTAATGCTGATGTACCAGTAACTAGCTAGTTCAGTGAAATATTTACATATATAATATTGATTTTTTATTGAATATCAACACTGGCAAAAAACAAAACAATGCAGGGATGGGATTACTTTTGAATATGGAATGTTAAAGTTTTGAGGAGCTTTCTTGTTCTTTCATTACTTAGGTTGATAATGAAAGTATATGATTGTATGCTAAATATAATTGCCTTAAAAGGCATTTTGTAGTACCTGCGGTATGACCAGTACCTGTCAGTGGATGAATTATAGTTTTTTCCTTAAATATTTGACCTTTTGGATAAATATGAAATTTTTTTTTTCAGCCTCGGTGCAGTTCAATCCTAGTTTGCCTCTTGAAAAACTGGAACTGTTCAAGAGAATGCCAGCTGGTTGTATTGTGAAGTTCATTATTACTTATCAAAATGTATGTTTTACTTTTGTATTAAGAAGCATATACATGTAACAGTGACTTTTTTGCCTTTAAAAACTCTCAAAACTTAATAATTATAGAATATATAGTTACTATATTGGACCATTAGATTAATTAGCAGAGGTCAAAAGTTGTGAGAAAAATTAACCCGTTACATTTTTGTTCACACACTAGTGCATGTACTCTAATGCGTCAAATGTCATCAGTAAATGTTTACCAGACATGTGAAACATAGGGTCTCATCATGACTTTCGCATACCATTTCAATCAGTCTCGGCCATGATTTATCAATTAAGTCATGATTACATGTAAGTGGCTCGTAAATGATCCATACTTCAGTCAATTTCTTAAAATTTCTAGCCTCGAATTAATGCTGTGTGTGCTCAGCCCCAGAGATTTCTGCCATTTAGTTGATTATTAATAATTAAATATACATTGTGTAATTGTTTAGCTATTATTTGGTATTTTGTCCATTAGACTTTTTGGCGGGATGCAGGTTTCTCTGGGGAGATCGTAACATGTGGCAGAACTAAAACAGGAGAAGATGGCCCCCTGGGGGTGGTGTTTGATGCAACCTCGCCAAATGGGAATCCTGCTTTGGTTGGCTTTGTGGCAGCCAAACAGGCAGTTAAATGGAGCTGTGATGAAGTATGTACTTGCTTTGTATGCTTATAAAGAAGTTTGACTCATGATATTTTGTAGCGTAAGGATTTATTTAAGGATTCAACTCTCTAAATATAAATTTAATTTATAAATTCATTAATGATATGTGGATATACATGTACGTGCATGCATATGTACACCTGCAGTGAATTTTTAAGCAGAGAGAAACACAGTGTATATGCTTGAATAAACTGCAAGGTTTTGATAGAGGTTATGTTAGTATACATGTACATAGCAAATTGTTGATGCAAGTAGCTATATTTTACAGCAACGCATATTTTGCATCCTTTTTTTTAAAACAGCATGACCCCGCCCCCTTTTATTTTAGCACTTGATCCAGTGGTACATGTAGTTATAATTCTGCTTATTTTTTGTCAGGCATCAAAGAGGAAGGCAGCAGTGTTGTCTGCCATTGCAGAGTTCTTAGGTCCCCAAGCTGAGGAATGCCTAGACTATGTAGAACAGAATTGGGGAGAGGAGCCTTACACTTTGGGTGGACCTGTATCCCCAGCTACTACAGGATGCATGGCCTATTTTACTGCAGGCCTAAGGCAACCATTTAATAGGTTAAAAACAGTTACTATTGAGTAAAGTTTACTACTAGTAGTAGTATCATTCTTGCTAGAATGTGCATCTAAGGGAACTTTCTGATATTTTTAGAATTGCCTGTAGCATAAATTAGGCAAGGATTTCTGAATTTTCCATTTGTATACTTTTACTGGCAAGCAATTTATAAAGGTTACAGGTTCAGAGATAATTTCTAGTTCACATATTCAATAAAGCTGCTGCAGTATCTAGAAAAATTTAATACTTATGTTTTTTTCAATCTTTTCTTGAAGAATCCACTTTGGGGGGACAGAGTCGGCCACAGTGTGGTGTGGTTTCATGAATGGAGCTGTGCAAGCAGGAACTAGAACTGCCATTGAGGTAAACAAAAAGATATTCACCATTCATATACAGTTGTGTATGAATTAACAGTTTCCTGCTGGTGGTTGTGTCTACAGTAAATTACTCCCATCTTTTCAATGGGAAAAAATATGTGAATTTTACAGGTATTGTATTTTTTATTTTGTGGCAGCAACAAAATTAAGAAGCAGGCTAGTTTATATTCTGTGCAACAGTAAAAGCTCTGCAAATGCTATATAAAAATATAATTTTTTTGATTATAAAATTATGTATCTGACAGTTTGATAATTGCAGTACTTTGTTTTAATTGTCAACCGCCATTTTTCAAATGTTCAGTTGATTTGGCAGCAAGAAATATTGATAAAAGTTTGTGTTCTCTTTCTTTGTTTGGTAATTGTGATACAGAATGTAAACCAGATATTTTATTAGCCTTTACTACATTTATCATGTTAACTATGGTGGCACAATGTATAATGAACCCAAATCCATTGAGTAGGTACATTATGTTGATGTACTAAAGAATACAAAAGTATACAGTATATATACATGTATATATATAGGCAGCCAGTATATATATATTGTTATACTAATGTATTGGAACATTTACTCGCAGATAGTGGTACTTAATTTAAAATTGATTTATTAAAGGTTCTCTACCACCTCCGACCACAAGCAGTAGCCACAGAAGAACTTAAACAAAGTGCCTATTGTCCGGCCTCCACCTGGCCACAGAAGAAGAGGAAAGTGAAGAGACATAAGATATTGAAATGGACCCTTGGGTTTGGGGTCCTCACTTGTTTAGCATTAGTGGCAAGAAGAGCTTACATAAAATACATTGATTGAGAATTTGAGTTACATGTACTTAAGAAAATTGTGTAGAAAGTAAATGACCACATGAAAATGTTTACTAGTACAGATTTGTAGCTTACATTTGCATGCGTTAGTGTAGTTTCTGACAGATTTTTAAAGTTATTTCTCTGATCAGTTGGTTGAAAGCTTTTATAACTTTCAAAGGAATTCTTCTTGAACTCATTGTTGTAATGAATACTTTCGGTTCCATGGTGAAAATGTTTTTTAAGAATTTATGTCTTTCTCTCATAAAAAAGTATATCAGGCACTCAAACCACCAGCACATGAAATAATCAAATAAATACCTTCCTTCCTGTGGGGATAATTGGTAAAATTTAAGGAACAGAAAGCTAGTGTGTGTGATAAAAAAAATTGGTTAAAGGGTATCTTGCGGTATGGCGCCAAGTTCCTGTCATGCCAGTATGTGTATATTCTGAGAAATGGCAGTAAGTACTGTGGTGAGTCCCCTTTACCATGCCTTATTAGGAAAGGCAAACATAGGTTGTTAATTACAGACCAGACGGCTTGTACCATAGACTTTCTCAATAAAAAAACTAAGTTTATTCAGAGAAAAGGAGGCAAAGTGTTATATGCTCTCCTTGATGACTTTATGACATGCATTCCATATACCGGTACTTGAAGAGGTTGAAAAAAGAAGTAAAGACCTGATTGTGTCAGTGATGGAAAATTTGAATGATGACATGTCACAATATTGCATACATGTACAAATATTTGTGCGTTGTCCCTATATTTAAAATTAATCAAATATTCAAATATTAGCTACTACCGGTTTATGTAGTAGTTTTAACAAGGCTATCAGGTTATAATTTATGGAAGACGGTCTCCATTAGATTTTGTATTAAATTTGAGACAGTATTGATGTCTTTTTAATTGAATCTACACTGTACTGCATCAAATGGTACAATGTAACAGACTGCTTCTTATATTAAGATTAGAATTTTAGGTTTGCGTCTTTACATCCAAGTACTATAGTGTTTCGATTGCATACTCACTAATGTTGTTAAAAGTAATAAGTATTGCCTAATACAAGCATCTTTATAATGCCACTATTTTGGAAGAATACAGAGCAGATTGGCTTATACAATATGACAGAGGTTACATACACATTCACACAAACGTGAAAAATTACTTTCAGGAAACTCAGAAGAGTCAGATTGATTTAGAGATGGAGATTTAGGAGTATATAAATTATTTTTGTAGCATTTATTTTTCCATGTGATGCAGATCATCAGTATTCTTAATAAATACATAGTATGTGTACACTTTTTATAGATGTTTTGCTTGCTGCTTTTATATTGCAAACAGAAGGGACATTTGATGTACCTGTATATGTAGCTGCTCAATTTAGTGAAACATTATTTTGTTAATCTAAGATTTGTTTTGTGAACTGACGGAAAATCTGTGTACAGTCACATTATTGAAGAGTGTAGAATACACGTGTATGTATAATATGCATTTTTAATGATAAAGAACAAATAGTTATTATGCAAATTTGCAATTATACAAAAGACTTTCTCCTTCATTTCTTCCTTGGTCACATTTGAAACAGCTCTATGACTACCAAACCATAGATTTGTTTGATTTTGAAATTACTGAGTAGCACTGTTAAACAGCCTTCAATTTCTAGGAAAAAAAAACATCACTGGTCCCCTCTTGAAAGTAGAATTTTGACTAGCTGAATTATAGTTCTAAACCATACCAAATAGCACCATTTACTCAGAATTTACAGAGTTAACCAAAACTGTCTACCAATCTGATTTATTGATTATTTTTAAATCCTTATATTGCAGATTGATACAGATCGTTCAATTAATATGTTGTTCATACTCTTCAATAACTTCATTCTGGATTCAATTTTATATGATATCAGTACCATCTTTCAACCCAGGAAAAACATTCTATCATGAATTCCTCCAGGAAAACTGTCTACCTTTGTAAAAAATGTTATAACAAATAATATACAGTTAAATATCAATAAATTCATTTTATTGCTCTTAACATCAAAGGTGGAACAACAAGTAAGGAATAAAGCAAGATTGCTTTGAAATCGTTTGGATCATTGGTATAATCTCAAGAAACTGTCCACATCTGACTTAAAGTCCATTTCTGATTTAAATAATAAAATGTACTCGTGATGAAATGGTTATTCCTCAACAACACTTGAGAAAATCGGAAAAACAGTGGCATGCGACCCTCTCTCGAGGAATGACTGTGTGCACCCAGCATTCTTCAGTAGGAAAAGGATTAGAGTTAGTAAGGGTAACAGAAAGGACTAAGATAATGATTTTCTCAAATGCTAAAGAATTCCCCTGCCACTAGAAGCAATTTTATAAATACTAATTCCAAATGGTTGGCAGATGTGGACAATCGTACCTGTAGGCAATACCAATGTTTCTTATGAGCAATTAACCCTGCACATTTCTCATGTAGACCCAAAACTTATAGCTAATGCAGATTACAGATATTGTAACCTTTTATTTTCATCCAGATTACTGAAAGTAGTGGTTTTCCTGCATCAAATTATGATTTAAAACAATAACAAGGCAGCAAAGCTGTCAAATGTACAGACAAAAAACAGAAAATAAAGATGCAAAATAGGTCATTTTGTCAATTTTGATGCAATAATAAATAATGCTTATAATAGCACTGTCAGTCAACACTGAATTTTAATCATGCACAACAGGTAACATGGTCAATAACAGGAGTGGACCCAGAGATATTGCAAAATTTACCTGCATAATTATCACTGCTTCCTTATTATTAATCTAGCAGACTAGCTTAATCTTTGGGAGTTTACAGGGAAATATCAACAACTGTGCTTTATGTAATCTCATTTAATAACCTATTAATTAGGCAAATGACTTTATAACTCTGAACTTAGCTTAGTGATACCCAAGGGAAATTTACAGACTGACCCTCTCAAAGGTCTTTCAGGCCCATAAGTCACATCTTAAGAAAAGCACAAAGTAATAATGCACAAAATAGGATGCTGTCAATTCTGATGCAATAATAT
>NW_019773675.1:2607-33762 GCF_001039355.2 Lingula anatina | reverse complement strand
GGAGGGGGACACCCCCTCCCACACCCTCCCCCCTCGGGAGCTTCGCCCCCTCGTGTCCGCTTACTGCCCCCCTGGCACTTTGCTCAGGCTACGGCCCTGCCACATGAGATGTCCTTTCAGGCAGGGACACTAATTGCAAGGAGCGATGGTCGTGGAAATTGTACTCATTTCTTGAGTTTTTCTTGCTTTCAGTGTACGTGGCACACACTCACCATTTACGAAGGGAAATGGAATGCAACGCACGGCGAAAGTAGTGCCCTTTTGTGTCAGTTTTGCTTCACACGTGCCTCACACGTTTGTGGTGACGTACTGACGGCGTACGTCAGTTTTGCTTCCTGTTCTCCTCTTCTTTCTTCTTCCTCCTCCCTTTTTTCTACTATGTAAGCTTCTTTCTCTTGCCTTTTGGAGGCATATTAGAAACTTGATTGAGCAAAAATTTGAAATTTTTGAAAATTGTTGTACACGGTACACAGTCGACGTTCATTGTAACGACGCTTGCGGCCTCGCTGTTCGCAGGCTATTCGTAGAATCTTTTGGACATGTCCAAACATTCTCCGTACGTGTTTACGGACTGTCTGCGAACTCGAAATTGCGTAAGAAGGCCTTGCGTGGGACGTGAGATTCTGCGCAAATTTGGACGCAAACAGCCCGTAAGAGCCCGTACAGATCCACGATGCACACTGATCCACAATGAACTTTGAAGAAACTTTTATTCATTGTTTCACAGACGAAGTGATAATACAAAATTTGCGATAAACATTTATGTGGAGTTGGTCAGTTTTTTTTTTTGGTAGCTTTAATTTTGCAAGGAGAAAGGATAACGAAAGGATAAAGAATCGGGTGTGATTTTATTTTTAGTTACTTTTTAAATAATTGTTTAAATATCGAACTACTTTCATTTGCTGGGGGGGGGGGGGGGGAGTTACCTCCCTCGGCTCCTGCGAGAAAAAAAACGATAGCCTAGATTCGAGACTGTTACACACCATCATGTGATAACTAGTAGGCCTATATTGTTTACTCGGTAAGTGGCGTGATTCTCAGTTCTTCTTGTTATTGGCGATCAATAGTAAAACGTGACGCTGACGTTAAGGCCAACTCACTATAAAGGTTACACATATGATTAACAATAGGGAATTTGGCTGGCTAACATGAACGCAAATGCTGGAGCGGATGAAAAGATGGCAAGTCCAGCGTCAGTCGATGTGGACGTAGTCGTTGTAGGGGCAGGGTTGTCAGGACTTAGTGCAGCGTATGAACTGATCAAGAGAGACCCAAGTCTTCGAGTAGCAGTGCTGGAAGCGATTGGTGAGTCTAAATTTGCGAGTGACGATGGAGGGGGGGGGGGGGGGTATACAGGTGCTAAGGACTGTAAGGAGTTACCACTGTTTTCGGTCTTACAGTTATACATGTTATGTGCTGGTACCTCGGAAGGCCAAAAGTTGCTCAGGAAAGCCAAGGAAGGGGTTGGATATAGGAACCTTTGGAACTCGGTGCAGGCATAGGGGAGACCGGGGCTAGTTCGAGCTCGGGGTAAGTTGCCCCCTCCCATCAAGGGTCCAACTAGCCCCGGTCTCCCCTACTCATACAAGGGGGTGAACTTCCTATTCCCAAGTAGGCCTACATGTAGGCATGTGTAGGCTATGTACAGGCGTACATGTACGTTGAGTGGATAGCCTATTAGTTGCCATTTCCGTAAACTTACAATGAAAGGCATACCAAATGTACCTGTACACTAAAATTGGGCACACACTCCCTGTACTGGGTTATGTCCTGTATCTTATCCGTCTTTTTGCCATATTTAAGCAAAGAGAGCCAAGATATAGATAAGATATCAACACCCAACACAACATCAATTCCTTTATGCAATGTACTTACTGTAATTCTTGGCTTTACATTGGAAAAAAGAAAAATGTATATTAAGTATCAGGATTCATTTGAAGTTACCCAATCATTTCCTTGTTCAGCCAAAATATACAGCTAGTATAAACTGCACCTTCTTAATTTTTCTGGTCAGAATTGACATACTAGTATTTATCCATCCTTCAATTCTCAACAGAGTATAATAGAAACCAGTCAACAAAGCATTCAAAATAAGAAACTTGAAATATATGCTGGATAATCCTTGGATATTGTGTCAGCGTCAGTACACATGCTCTTCTAGCAGTAAGAAAGATTATACTTATTACACGTGACAAATAAAAGTACGTATTTTATAAGAATATTTCAAATTAATTAAAATTTAGAATTTAAGAGAATATTTCATGTACAAGGAAGATGTGCTTTAAAATTGGATTAATTGTCTTACAAATCCATTTTAAATTTGATATTAATTTTTTGGCTATATATCTGTATGTTAGATAGAGTTGGTGGTCGCACTTTAACAACAACATTAAACGCAGCAGGAGGAGAAGATGTATGGGATCTTGGTGGACAGTGGGTAGGAAGGTATGTGGTAAAATAATTTATATTATATTATATTATATTATATTATATTATATTATATTATATTATATTATATTATATTATATTATATTATATATTTGAACTGGCATAATTCCTTCAGGTATGGCTGATATACTGATTGGTCAATGAATCTAAGAAATTTTTATTCGTACATTGCAATAGGCAATGATAATATGCAAAAACATGATCAACATTTGGTCAGTATAATATTTAAAAATAATTTAATAAAATTGACCAAACATATTATTGAGTTTTGATTAAAAGCAACATGACTTTTGCTTTTTGAGTGAGTGTTGTAACAAGGTGTCAGTTTTTTGTCTAAAAATGACACTATAGAGCATTACTGCTACTACACGAACCATTTATTAATAGTGTGATCTTGTATAAGTAATTTTTTTCTAGCTCTCAGAGGCACATAATGGCACTGATACAAGAGCTGGGTCTTGAGGTGTATAGTCAGTATGACAAAGGAAAGAAGTACATGAAGTTGGGAGACAACAAAATTAGGACATTCACAAGCATTCCAGCTCTACCCTTTTGGGTATTAATAGATCTTTACTTTTTGATGAGAAAGGTAAGAGGAGGAAAATACCCGTATACAAAAGTTTATAAGTAGGCGTACTAGTAAATATACTGTAACACATATGTGAGTTCACACATGTACACTTAGGCTCAACCACATTTTGAGACAAAAGAATTACAAACTAGCAAAACTTTCTGACACAATTTGAAACGTTAAAAGTTGTCTAGTGTTTAGGAAAAATATGATAAAATAATATTTGTTTGTGTGTTTGTTCCTGTGTGTGTACATCTGTATACGGGTATTTTAGATAGATAGTATGAGCTCTCAAGTTCCAATTGAAGACCCATATCAGTGTCAGTATGCAGAAAAATGGGACAGTATAACTGTGGAAGAGTTTATGCAGCAGCAATGTTGGACAGGAGGTATGATATATTGGCTATTTTTTTTGCACTTTTTGCTTCACTTAGTGTAGCATATATACAGACACAACTGCAGATGTTGACGATAAGTAATTTTAATATTCCAGGTAGTCTGCTCTAAGAATGTGTGATGTCTTTCATGATGTAAGACAGCTGACAAAAACCCTTTATTTTGGAAATTCTTCCAATTTTCTGTTTCACACTACCCATCTACGCTCCAATACTTGTACTAGTAGTTCAGTCTGGGCTGTTAGTGTGCCACAGAACATTGCTTTTAGCTAACTCATACAAATAAATTTTTAAGGTGCTAAAAGCATACTTATCCTTTTTTTGGCATTTTAAATAATGGGTATTTCCTTTTTTATTGTCCATATTACTAAAAATATGGTTTCTTTTTTGCAATAGCAAAGGGTGTTATGGAAATAGGTGAATCAACATTAATGAATGTTATAATTATTCTTTGATATTTGATTAATTATTCTTAAGTAACCATGGATTTTTTTTTCTTTTATCAGGTGCTAAAGAAGCTGCAGATTGTTTATTTCTTATACTGTCTGGTGCTGACTGCTCTCAGATGTCTCTGTTGTTTTTTCTTGCCCAAACCAATGCTGCTGGAGGAACTGGAGCTGTCTTCGATTCTTCTCAAGGTGGTCAGGAATTCAAAGTTAAGGTACTGAGCAATGTTGGGAATCAGGGGTTAGAGATTCTTAAACTTTCACCAGCCAAACCAGACTAAATATACGTCCTATCTTCAAAATGCTGCTATGATTATTCAAAGCAAGTCTGAAAATTTTTACTTAAAATACATAAAGCTACACATGTAGCTTGGAAATTTACTTACCAAGAAATATTAGAAGTAAGATGTAAGAAATATAGTCTTCTTTTATGGCATTTAATTTAGGGCTTAAGTGGTTCAGATTTCATGATTCATTGTATTGTCTATATTTTAAGGAGGGTGCTTCTCGTTTAATATTTTTTATTCATTCTTATCATTATAAATGATTTCTTGAAAAAATCGATATAAGCAGTTTTATGAAAATTTCATGTTTTTTTTTCTCTTTTAGGGAGGAACTCAACAAATTTCCAGTTTGTTAGCTGAAAAAATTGGGAAACAAAACATTTTCCTGAATCACCCTGTTATGACAGTTACCCAGGTAAGTAGATAATGCTGTAAAAAGAGTAATCAGCCTAAAACTTCTCTCTTATTCCTACACATTAACCACAACATTTTTACATCCAGTAAAATGTAAAGTTTTTGGTTTACAAGGAAATATTTGCCCAGCAATATTTTTAATTCGAAAGTTGTTATCTGTAAGTAAAGTCTGTGTGTACCTAAGGCTGTATTCCTAGAGCTTTTAGATCGATCTATCCCCGCGATGAGTCTCACTAGATTACTGTTAGATAATCCAGCTTAAATGTCCGTCCCGCCTACTACAAGCTGTAAGTGGGTAATTAACTTTCGTGTCTGCCCAGCTGACAGCTATTTAGCGTGAACCCCCAGGGAGTTAGGTTGATCTAAAGTAGATCGATCTAATCTCTGGAAATGGGGTCTAAGAGTAGATATGTAAGTATTTGAAACTTAACAATTTTAGAAGTTTTGTTTGCTACACCTCTTACTGAAAAGATGATGTATCTAAATATATTTTTATTTGTCTCTTTTGAAGGATGACACACAAGTACATATAACCACAACTAAGGGGGATGTTTTCAAGTGCTCCAGAGCAATTTTTACAACAATGCCTCAACAAACAGGTGATGTATACCGGTATAAAGATTCATCTATTGGGGACATGTAGAAATGGTAGTATGGCTCTTAATATTTATCAGTTTAAATGCTTAGCATATTATGGCTAGCATGTATTTGAGATAGGTGCGTTTAGCAAATGATAGTTTCATTAAATGAGAGAAATTTGAATTATATGGACCAACTCTTGCAAAAGCGCTTGTTTTGTTTTCACTTATTTCTGTACTAAATCTCTCTCAGTTGTTTTTTTCCAAATCAAACTATTTTTGACATAACGGGTAATGTCTTTTTTTCATACTGTGAATTTTTTCTGACAAGAGTATTTCAAATATAATAAATGTGTTTTGAAAGTTGCGCCATCGTGTTACTTGATAGTATATAATAACTGGTCCTTGAATTAAATTAAATTTTCCTTTCTTTTAGTAAGTTACTTAAATGAAACCCATTTTTATTACAGCCTCTATGCAGTTCAATCCATGTTTGCCTGCTGAAAAATTGGAACTGTTTAAGAGAATGCCAGCTGGATATATTGTGAAGTTCATAATTACTTATCAAACTGTACGTTGATTTTTAATTAAAGATAGATTTAAAAGTGTTGCAGCTAGTGCTGTTGAGTGCCTTAAGAATACACAAAATTACAACCATCACTTTTTTCCAAGTTTAGTGTTGAAAAATTAGATTAGTAAGGTCATGCTTGTGCACAGAAATCATTAAGAAATGGAAATGGAAATTCAGACATAGAAATTAAAAATTTAATCTGCATCAGATTACAATGGAAATTGATAAATTGAAACTGCTTCAGATTACAAAGAGACAAGACACAGACATAACCATTCCATAATAATTTATCTGCTTGTTTTAACACAACACAGTGTATGTGATCTTCTTTAGCCTTTTTTCAGTCTGTATACTTCAAAATATTTGGTAAAATGCATCTATACATGTATATAAACATTCTGTAAAAGTAGGTAAAATTATTTGTTTTGTTTTTATTAGGCATTTTGGCGTGATGAAGGATTCTCTGGGGAAATAGTCAGTAGTGGCAAAACTGACCTCCTCTTGGGAGTGCTTGATGCAACTTCACCAAATGGGAACCCAGCTCTGGTTGGTTTTGTAGCAGCAAAACATGCAGTGAAGTGGAGTTCTCAAGAAGTTAGTAATAAAATTATATACTAATGTCACTGGTACTTTCAAAACAAACTGTAAAGCAAAAGGAAAAATGGATGTATAGAATATATTTGACCTTTGGAAAATGCAGATGAAAAAAACTTTAAAGTTAAAAATACACAAATAGTAGCCGACTTCAATATATATTTCATATTTTTTTTGCATATCCAGCAGGTGACTTTGTGGCAGGCAGTGGATTGCTGCCCTTCTTTCTTCAAGTCTGTTGCAAATCTGGCAATGGCCTCCATATTTGCAATGTCTAATAATGCCATCTGTTATTGAAACTTATGTTACCAACACATGTATGGTCGCATTCACAACAGATGATCCTCGGATCTACTGGTCTACAGGGCCTAGCAATGCATTAAACCTCGAGGCTGAAATTTAATCCATGTGGAAGCGGAGAGACCATTAAAGGATTAGGCTGTCTTACTTTCATGCACCCGTAGGGTCTGCCATATTAGACCTGCGGACCAGTAGATCTGAGGATCATCTGTTCTGAATGCGACCTATGTATCTACTTTTAAAACACGTGAAGTTTACTATTTGTAAAGATTGTCCACATTTCTATCAGGCATCAAAGAGGAAGGCTGCAGTGCTGTCTGCCATTGCAGAGTTCTTAGGTCCCCAAGCTGAGGAATGCCTGGACTATGTAGAGAAGAACTGGGGAGAGGAGCCTTACACTTTGGGTGGACCTGGGTGTATAGGGGGCACTGGATGCATGGCCTACTATGCTGCTGGACTAAGGAAACCATTTAAAAGGTTTGCAATATGTTGTTTGATTAAAAGGTGGATTTTCATGCATATATGCATTATATACAAGTTAAAGTGACCTTTTGCTATGTTAGATCTAAATTACTGATATGCATATGCACTATAGCTGACTGAGTAAACAGCTTTACTGAAAAAAATTTTTTCTTTTAAAAATTATAACCCTTACTGAATGTAAATTCCATTTAATTGATCTTAAAGTTACATTGAGTGGGGAAACCCTGTAATGCAGATAAACCACTTCTACTAGTTTCTGAAATGACTCAAATGAAGCTAAAATGAGAAGGGATAAACCAAATTTGATATTCAATTAGTGCTTTAAAACTGCACCTTGGTCATAAATATGACTTATCGGTACCTATCCATCCTTTCAGACATTAAAGTCCCCTAAATGATGTTACTGTAGAAATGCTGCACACGCAGCAGATCAGTTATTGAAATAAGTTGCCAAAAATGACAGGAGTATATATATATAATTATAAGAAGCAAAAAATCTCCATTCAAATATAAATTTTGGAAAATCTGAAGCAATGCCCTCAGGCATGTCTTTAAGTTATGCTTTTTGAAACTATATGGTGGCATTTGGTCAGGTTTTGTGGCAAAAAATTGACTTCAACTGCATTTTGAGCCAGATCAACAATGGTGAACGGAGGTTGCAATTACTTCAATGCCTTCCTATTTATTTTAAAACTATTTTTTTAAAGAATCCACTTTGGAGGGACAGAGTCAGCCACAGCTTGGTGTTCTTATTTGAGCGGTGCTGTGCAAGCAGGAATTAGAACTGCCATTGAGGTACGAATAGATATATCAACCTTTTAAGTGTATGTCAGGATTTTGTTAGCGATTTCATGTCTGCTTCATTTCTATCTTTCAAGCAACAAGAAATGTTATTTATCAGGTTTACAATTTAATTATCTTTGAAGTATCAGTTTTTAGAAGATTGGTTGTGATTAGCGAAATGTTGAAACTTATTTTAGTAATTCAGATTTATTAATTGATTTTTGTTTACTTATTATTGATTGGTAAATTAATATAATTTGTTCATATTTTATTGATTAACTCAGTTTTAAAATTATCAACATTTATTAGGTTCTCCATCACCTGAGGCCCCAAACAGTAACCCAAGAAGAACTAAAACAGACTGCATACTGTCCAGATTCTGCACAGAAGAAAAATGATTAAACATTGATGGTGCTTACTTGTACAGCATAAATCCAGTAATTACTCTGGTAATCTTTTGAATGGGCAAAAATTATCAAACTTTCAGATATATAATTTTATAATCATAAAAATTATATTTCTTTATTGCATTTGTTGCTTTTACTGAATAGAATAGAACTATAGACTAGCTTGCCTTTTAATTTCATTGCTAACCCTCGATATGAATCCTCTAATCGATATAAAATTCACAATTTTCCCCCATTAAAAAGATCGAGTAATTACTGTAATTTACATTTATATAATTAGTTGCTGAGAACTTTTGATCAAAAAGGGCGAAAAGTCAGCGGAGGGAGGTGGTGGGGGATCTTGAAAACCCCTGAATCTGTAATTGACTAGTATAGTGTACAACAGACCTGTACGTGATATTGTAGACTCATTGTTTGAAAGCAATAGATTTTCAAAGGAAATGTCTGTGAATTTATAATGACTGTGGTGATAATATAAATAACCTGTATTGGTGTAATGGTAAACTAGTAGGTATCCCACCTCAGTTTCTCTCTGTGATACTAAGGTTCCAGTAACACTTATGGAGTTTGTTATAACGTTGTTGCAGTAGTAAGAAATTTATGTGATTCACAAGTAGTTAATGCTACGTGTTGCATTCTTTTTATTAGAATGAGAGGTTTCATTTGGTGAACTTTTACACATTAGTACAGATGTATTTTTTATGTATCTTTTAAAGGAGCTCATTTATGCAGTTTTGCACAATGTCAATTGAAGCTTAAAGAATATTTAAGAACATAATACCTATGAAAGTTTTTTTTAATTTTGCTTTTTATATATGTATATATTTGGATAAAAGATGTCAATCAGACTTTTTAAAAATGATGTTTCTTATCAGGTCCTGGTGAATAATTTTTGAAAGATCACCCAAGTAAATATGCGGATCTTTTAATTTTTTTAAATAAGGATTTTTCTCAAGAAATTAATTAATTAATGGTCATCAAATGTTACATTGCTTTAATATTTTGAATGAAAAGCAGACGGAGCATGCCAAATTACACATGACAAACCTCAAGGTTACTAGTGTATTTTATTTGTATATAAAGCACAAACATTTGATGCAACAAGATTTGCACATTGAAGCACCACCTGTTCATTCTGTCTTAACAACTTCCATGAACTTTTGGAAATTAATTTGAAAAATGTACTGTAAACATCAACTCATTAAGCTCCTATTAGCTATTTCTTTCCTAATACTGCATGAAAAAAATGGGTTTTGCCAGGAAAAATGCATGATTTTATTTAAAGAATTATTATTTGGAACCCAGACCAAAGATAACTGATCCGTTTTACTAAATAAATTAAAAATCAAAAGCATGTAGCCATTATAATTTCTATGAATCAACTTTAAAAAATGCTGTCTCATAGTACACATTGCATCCCCTAACATTTTTGTCTCTGAAGAACGTCCTTATGGTTTAGTTTAGTATTAACCAAGTATCTTTTATACACACGTCAATATACTACAAAGCATAGAGATATTTTCACACTATATATAAGTTGAAGAATGGATATACTTTCTCATACATTTCACTCCCAAAAAAATTTACAGAACAGAACATGCCCAATGAAATATTAACATAAATGTAGGTGTTACATATACAACATAGTGATATGTGAATAAGACAAATAGTGCACATCAAGTACAATAGAGCCAACAATATTTACAACAAAAATCAAGACTGATATAAAAAAGTGAAACTCAACAAACTGATGTGGTTTGAAGGAAACCAATTAAAAAAATGAGACCAACTTTCACATGGACAGGCAGTAAAAATTAATGCATCTAATTATTTTGGGTATGTACCTTACTGTTTACCCTCTGCTGCATAGGCAGATTATGTGGTCTAGTTAAATTGTATCACTCTGTCTGCTGAGATTGTATGGCACATATACCCATTTAACCTTCAAAAATGCACTGTAAAACATATTCACCTTGTTATTGTTTATGATGAAAGCAAGTCGCATGTAGTTGACAAACCAGATCTTACAAGCTAGTGAGGCGTCCTGAACAAACACTCACTTCGGAGAAGACTCCTTCACACACATAGTCACTGTCTTCGTTTAAAAAACTTCAATCCAAGTTCAGTTGCCTTGCAAGTGAAGTGGATAAATAAATTAATTACAATTCAGTTTTTTAAAGTTACATCACTGCAACTTAACAAAATGATAAAATTTAAGGAAACGACTCATTTTAAGTGTCCACTGTAATATCACTGGTATCTGNTTGTGACCCAGACTTATTAATATAATAATAAACAATCTCACAAAACACAAATCTGATCAAAGCTTTACATAGAACCTGCTTCTATACATTAATCTAACCCACTGAGACTGTCTTTAAACATTGATGGTGCTTACTTGTACAGCATAAGTCCAGTAATTACTCGATCTTTTGAATGGGCAAAAATTATCAAACTTTCAGATACATAATTTTATAATCATAAAAATTATATTTCTTTATTGCATTTGTTGCTTTTTCTGAATAGAATAGAACTATAGACTAGCTTGCCTTTTAATTTCATTGCTAACCCTCGATATGAATCCTCTAATTGATATAAAATTCACAATTTTCCCCCATTAAAAAGATCGAGTAATTACTGTAATTTACATTTATATAATTAGTTGCTGAGAACTTTTGATAAAAAAGGGCGAAAAGTCAGCGGAGGGAGGTGGTGGTGGATCTTGAAAACCCCTGAATCTGCCAGTGACTAGTATAGTGTACAACAGACCTGTATCATATGTGATATTGTAGACTCATTGTTTGAAAGCAATAGGTTTTCAAAGGAAATGTCTGTGAATTTATAATGACTGTGGTGATAATATAAATAACCTGTATTGGTGTAATGGTAAACTAGTAGGTATCCCACCTCAGTTTCTCTCTGTGATACTAAGGTTCCAGTAACACTTATGGAGTTTGTTATAACGTTAATGTTGCAATAGTAAGAAATTTATGTGATTCACGAGTAGTTATTGCAATAGTAAGAAATTTATGTGATTCATGAGTAGTTAATGCTACGCGTTGCATTCTTTTTATTAGAATGAGAGGTTTCATTTGGTGAACTTTTACACATAAGTACAGATGTATTTTTTAACTTTTAAAGGAGCTCATTTATGCAGTTTTGCACAATGTCAATTGAAGCTTATCATTGGTAAAGAATATTTAAGAACATAATACCTATGAAAGTTTTTTTTTTAATTTTGCTTTTTATATATGTATATATTTGGATAAAGGATGTCAATCAGACTTTTTAAAAATGATGTTTCTTATCAAGTCCTGGTGAATAATTTTTGAAAGATCACCCAAGTAAATATGCGGATCTTTTAAATTTTTTAAATAATGATTTTTCTCAAGAAATTAATTAATTAATGGTCATCAAATGTTACATTGCTTTAATATTTTGAATGAAAAAAAGACGGAGCATGCCAAATTACACATGACAAACCTCAAGGTTACTAGTGTATTTTATTTGTATATAAAGCACAAACATTTGATGCAACAAGATTTGCACATTGAAGCACCACCTGTTCATTCTGTCTTAACAACTTCCATGAACTTTTGGAAATTAATTTGGAAAGTGTACTGTAAACATCAACTCATTAAGCTCCTATTAGCTATTTCTTTCCTAATACTGCATGAAAAAAATGGGTTTTGCCAGGAAAAATGCATGATTTTATTTAACGAATTATTATTTGGAACCCAGAACAAAGATTACTGATCCGTTTTACTAAATAAATTAAAAATCAAAAGCATGTAGCCATTATAATTTCTATGAATCAACTTTAAAAAAATGCTGTCTCATAGTACACATTGCATCCCCTAACATTTTTGTCTCTGAAGAATGTCCTTGTGGTTACTACAAACCCTAGTTAAGTATTAACCAAGTATCTTTTATACACACATCAATATACTACAAAGCATAGAGATATTTTCACACTATATATAAGTTGAAGAATGGATATACTTTCTCATACATTTCACTCCCAAAAAAATTTACAGTACAGAACATGCCCAATGAAAAATTAACATAAATGTAGGTGTTACATATACAACATAGTGATATGTGAATAAGACAAATAGTGCACATCAAGTGCGTAAAATATTACAATAGAGCCAACAATATTTACAACAAAAATCAAGACTGATATAAAAAAGTGAAACTCAACAAACTGATGTGGTTTGAAGGAAACCAATTAAAAAAATGAGACCAACTTTCACATGGACAGGCAGTAAAAAGTAATGCATCTAATTATTCTGGGTATGTACCTTAATGTTTACCCTCTGCTGCATAGGCAGATTTTGTGGTCCAGTTAAAATGTATCACTCTGTCTGCTGAGATTGTGTGGCACATATACCCATTTAACCTTCAAAAATGCACTGTAAAACATATTCACCTTGTTATTGTTTATGATGAAAGCAAGTCGCATGTAGTTGACAAACCAGATCTTACAAGCTAGTGAGGCGTCCTGAACAAACACTCACTTCGGAGAAGACTCCTTCATACACAGTCAGTCTTCGTTTAAAAAACTTCAATCCAAGTTCAGTTGCCTTGCAAGTGAAGTGGATAAATAAATTAATTACAATTCAGTTTTTTAAAGTTACATCACTGCAACTTAACAAAATAAAAGGACAAAATGATAAAATTTAAGGAAACGACTCATTTTAAGTGTCCACTGTAATATCACTGGTATCTATGTATTAAATACTAGCAGGTAACAATAAGATGGTACTGACTAAATTTATGAGATGCTCTGTTAATTCAAACAGAGCTTTTTCTACAACAGTAAACATTTCACACACACTGTGAGGACCAAAACGATATAAAAACATGATACAGGATCTTCCCTATACATGAAATGGTTTAGTTTGAATAACAACATCAACACACTCATATTTAGCACTTACAAATGTTACCACATCAATATCCATTCTACTACATGAACATATCTGAAAAGATGTTTAATGGCAATTGCTTAATTGACATTTGAACAAGTAGCAGACCAGTCAAAGTTTTAAATATATATCTGAATGCAGCATTTCACTCTGTGCAGAAAGGGCAATGTTTGTACATGTGCTGTACATACAGCATTTAAACACTATATTCAGACTAAGATGTGGAGAATTTGCATCTATATGGTTTGGTTCACATATAAAACATCTATGCAGTGCTTGAAAAGATATAGGCTCGCCCTTCAAGAAATCGACAGAAAATGGCTCATTTTCAAATTTGAATGGGTATTGAAGAAAAAGCTCTCAAATATTGTGCGATATTATATAAAGCATAAGTGTTGTAAATTTCAGTCCATTGGCAAACGGTTGCATAGAAATTGAGATAGAAAGCTTTAAATGTGTAGCAAGCCATAACACTAATGCCTTCACTATCTCGACGAAAAACCGAAAGTAGTCCTGATGTCACTCAATTGTAATTGGAAAGCTGGGTTATTTTCCAATGAGAAATATTTCACAACTTATACAAATGTTGAGAAAATGACCATGCAGATTAAAGCAAATTCAATAATCAAAATTTAAACTGCATAATTAGACAGATAAAATTGTGCATTTCTGACCTTGACTTGTCAGTGTAAACAAATTGTACTAAACGCATCGTAAACAAGCAAGTGAATGCCGTGTTTGATACTTTGTATCAGATGCTCTATTTGACAACAAAGAGTGTTTACGATGGACATGACGGGGGAAAAACAGCGAATAAAATGTGTACTTCTGTTTTTTTGTCATTTTCTTGAAGGTTCGATTTCTTGAAGGTTGAGCCTATCTTTAACTAAGGCACAAATAGCACACATTTTATTAAGCAAGATTAGCTGCTGGTTGCACTAATTCTTCTTGGCTTTAGGCTTTCCTGCAAGAACATCTTTCAGTTTGGTCTGTAGCCAGCTGATGTAGCGTTGTAGTGCTCCCTGGCTACGGATGCCAGGCAGGAGCACAATGAAACACACTGAAACGCAAAAAAGACTACATTCATATTGTGTCCCTTTGAAAGCAATTTTCAGTCTACTTAACTTGACAGTGCAAGTCATAATATATGATACAGCAAGCAACTTAAGGTATGATAGTGGCTGGTACATCAAACTATAACATTATCAAGTTGGATTTACATGTTTAGACGTTGAAAAGGAAACTACTGAACCACCTGGTGATTGATATATTATGTTCTATAAAGAATCTTTAAAATATGAGGCATGCTGGTACCGGTGACCGGCTGTTTAATGTATATTTTAATTTATATCTTATTCCTGTTGGAGGCAATAAAGTTACATGCTTGGGTGTACTCAAATTTGGAAAAACAATCCCTGTAATGACAGTATAGTGATTTTATTACGTATTCAAAGTGGACTAACCTAGGAGATAAGTCAGTAAGAGATTGTCCATCAGATTGCCCAGCCATGCCATCATGGTCAGGAATCCCATTACCAAGACAAAATACTGGAAATGACAGCAAATGCACACATAAATACTGGTACATCAAAAAATAAGTAACATTGTAAAATACATTTTTAAATACAGTTAAAACTGTATAACAGCACTTCCAAAATGTAAAATAAAAACATACTGGAGTCTTCAATCTATTACAGTGTGTACAGTAACTGCCATAGGTAACTACCGAGAATGTTGATCACCAATTAAATATTGTTAATGCAAGTATTTAATGTGTAAATGGTGCTGAGTTTTTTGTGTACTTATAATGAACATGTACAATTGTGATACTGACAGCATTTGAATTTTCATTTCCAAATTGTTATTAGCTTACTTAATAGGTAATACCAGTATTTTAAACTTCACCAACATCTATATAGACATTTTTCAAATATATTTCAATGTCAAAATAATGAAATAAAATGCTTTCTTTTTAGGCAAAATATATTCCAATAAGACCCCTAGGGAAAAAGCTGATTGTATAATCATTATTACTTACCAGAGCAGGCTTCTCGCTTTTTAAATTGTTAAGTGTGTTTTTCATATCCATCAAATGATGTTTGGCATTAAGAATTCTCAGACAAATCTGCTCATACTGCTGCTCCTGAAGGACAGTCCTGAAAGTTGACAGCCAATTACATTTCTTAATATAAATACATTTCTGTTCAAAGGGGAAAAAAGAAAAGAAAGGATTTTTCACACTGTGAAGTACAATTTAAAAGCAAATTTATCCATATTGAATATCTAATGAATTTACATATACACATCACTAGGTAAGGGTGAATTTTCCTAGGAAACATAACTCATTTGCTCTAAGAATCAATTTAAAACAAAAAAGAAATATATATATGTTATGTGCTAGTACTCCTAACGGAGAAGTGCATGTGTAGGTAGACATAAGATCATTTCTAAAAGTATATAAAGCTGTTAAAATACTTTAGGCAACTTTCTTAATCATAGTGCTTGATCTAAAATAAATTGCTTTCACAAGTCTTACTCATCTCCACACTTTGGATATAACCCAAACATACCTATGACATTAAAGCTTAAACTGAGTCAGATGCTCAAATGTAAAACATGAGCCAATTTAATGATCTAAAACATAAGGTGAATACAGATCCATTAAATGTAAGGCAGTGAAATGTTTTATTTTGGTTAGATTTATACATATAATTCATATTAATTATATAATATGTGCATTTTTTTCTCCAGGCATAATATCTCGATTTTACTGTGGTATTACTTTAGCCCCAGGTCCCAAATCAAACTTGGCATCCCACATGCACATTTTTGCCAAAGGTGTACTAAGTTTCACGTATACATCAATTTCAAAATGTCAAACTAAGCAGAACAGCACTTTCACAATATTACACACACAGAATACTAACCAGATGATTTATAAATTCCAAATGACATAAAAACTCTATGGAATTTAAAGGGTTTACGTGTTAAGGATATAATCTGCTAAAAACCTGTAACACAACACATACATAATCAACTTACCAGTGTTCACTAGTAAAAACACTGGAGGCTACAGTAGGCACCAAAAAATCTATGAGGCAGATGGTTAAACCCAACAGGGAGATGGTTGTCAGCACTGAAGGCTCAAAGTACCATATCAGCCTAAAACATAAAAGTGTTCAAAATAGATGCAGTCTGCAATGTTAGCTGCTGGTCCTATGCCTGCAGCCAGTTGAATTTAGTTTGGACCAGTAAATTTTTCAAAATGTGTGAATTTAGTACCCTAATATGGACATTAGAATTTTTCTATAAGTTTTCAAAAGAGCTTTTGATTCAATTTATTTTTCTAAAATGTAATATTTGCACGCTGATTCTAAATCTCAAATAAAAATGTTTGCCAAAATCAAAGTCTTGTTATTTTCACTAATAGAATAGTGGAAAATGTCCAGTAATATTGAATTTTTATTTAGCCCAGTGAACCCCATCCCGACCAGTAGATTTTAGTAAACTAGTGGTACAAATGGCTAGTAAGCTGAAAAGTTTATGGTACAGACTGATGAATGTTAAATATCAGTTTCACTAAAAATGAGTTGCATTCTAATCATTTCACTTTAAAAGAACATATTCACATGTTTTCAAGTGCTAAATCATCATTTAAAAGATTAATAGCAAAGATCTTATCACATAAAGGCAGACAGCAACACATTCACACTTAAAATCATAATTTATATTTACATTTATATTTACAATCTAATAGCGAGATAATGTAATTTTTTCTAGTCTCACAAATACTTCTTTTCTTTTTTTCCACATAAACATTCTCTATAATTTTGATAGGTACCATTAAAGCCGAAGTCAAACTCCTTGCGGGATGCCATCATATATCCAGTCAGATAATGCAATTTATTCCTGCTTCACTTGCACACGCTTTCTAAATTCTAATAGTTTTTACTTACAAAAATACAAAGGAGATAAGGCCAACAATTACAGCTGGGTAGTGTGGCTTTTCCCAATGTAAAATCTTATTCATTGGAAGCACAACTTCTCTCCAGCCTTCCAAGTCAGTTTTCAACTGATCCAGCTCTCTGTTCTGAAATGCAAATAGAAGACAAAGAACATTGCTAAAATCTGTTCTGAAATGTACAAGAAAATGAACATTGCAAAAATATGTTTTTGCATACTTATTTGTAAAAAATACATTCAAAAACCAGAAGTCAGCAAAATATGCCTTTTCTCTTATATCTATATTGACTAAATAAGTTTTGTCTCGTGTCTTGCTTGTAAATGCAAACAAATCAAACATTTCCAAATCAAGGGAAATAAAAACTTGGATGTCTGCTGAACATAAAGAGTGGAGAGGCAAACTAAAAAGATAATTAATTGAAATTTACCATGACTGGATGTTCTAAAACCTCTTTGAAATCAACTTTCCTCTTGTTCTTGATATAAAACATCATCTCCACCAAAAGATACCTACTGAGCACTAGGCTCATTGAGCTTTTTACACTAAGCCACATTCATGTTGATATTGTACCCTACTGTTTTTCCCTATTCCTATCTACCAACAGTGCTACAGCTCCTAAGATATCAATGTGAAATGAACCTCACTACTTGTAACTCGAGACAAGTGTTTATCTCTTACTGGGGCCCTTACTTATCATGCAGCTCTAAATCTCTTTTGTTACTTGGTTGAAAAATACATATAGCACAAGTACCAAGGGACCTTAAAACTTCATTTTGCAAACTGTTATGGAAGCTTACAGAACACAGAATTATTGCCATATCTATTCAGAACAGTATAAGAGGTATGCTTTATAAACGTCATACAATAAGTGTAACATCAATCCTATTACTTCAAAACAACAAAATTCACTTATTGCATACTCTGATGGCTGAGGTTTTAATGGCCTATGATTCATTTCAGAAAACAAACGTTGGTGAAGAAGATCATGATGGTGAATTGATCAATATTTATCAATTACGAACAATAATTATCAATAACTGAACATCTGAAATGTTACAGTATACTATAGATACATGTAATACACATAACAGATAGTAATGTTACTGATTTAAGGACATGTTCAAATAACCAAATGATAAATAACTGATTTGGTCTTGAGAGGAAGATAACACTGCAATATGCAGAGCGACAAGACTGGTCGTCTTCTACTTTCCACTTTAAATGGGGTAGATTTTTTTGCCCAGACAACTAAATGAAAACCATATGTGTGTAATTAACCTATATTGACACAGGCATCTTCTATAATCTTGTTAGTGATAGTCTAGGTACAGAACATCTGAGAACACAAATTGAATGATATTCTGAAATTACATACTGACTAATAATGTTCTTAAATTACATACTGACTAAAAACTATGGTCAGCACGGCTTAACCAAGTAATGATGAAGAGTCAATAATTAATTTAATCACAAAATGTAGCCAATGCAGTTTACATTGGAGTACCTAACTGATTGTGGCATCACATATTCTGAAATTATGTTATGAGTCCACATCTTAAAAGCGTTTACCATTATTTAGCAAAGGTTTTCAGCTGTAACTCACCATGGTATCAAATTGCATTCATGCTTATGTCCTTCTATGATTCCATTTGCTAGCATGTACATGTAGTTGAAAAGGGTTGCAAAATACAAAAACCATGTGGACTATCAATAAATGCAAATTTGGACCTACAAAAGTTGCATACTTAAGTTGTAAATAGTGAGAGTGATGTCGCCAAAAAATTTTTTTAATACCACAAACCTGTATTTGATCTTTATATACAATACGTTAATTCTCTATCCACTTATCTTTTTCCTTCAATTTGTAACCATATTTTTTTTCAACAATGCGATAAATATGTAAAAGAGCATTCACATGTATATGTTAATAATAATAATATGTAATAGTAAACTGTACCTTAGTATAAGTAACTATAGTATGTAAAGAGATGTATTGAATATGTATAGCTGGTGTTTTGTGCCACGAAAAGCCTTTGGTGCATAATTGGGAGGGAGACACCAGTGATCTGACGTGAAGAAGGTACTGTATTCTATGTAAGATCAGTCAGAATAAAGACTTTTTAAACGGCCCTTTTTAAAGGACAATACATAACTTGTCATGCCATGGTTGCAAATAACAGAGGGCAGGTAAAGTAAAATGTGCAAGCATTGCTGTTCACTATGGATAATTATAAAATTAGCAATACCAAAACATGGATATAATGCTGGTAGTTTCCTAGAACTACATGTTGATGACTATGTACTGGAAACATTAGAAATGATAAATATTTCTAAATCTCCAACCAAACTAAATCTGCAACACCCAACTTAAAAATCATCATTACGATTTTACAATTACACAATTAATTGCTTGGAAGTAAAAAGATAAAAGAAACTAGCCCATGTGAAAGTGACGACAAAAAATGCTCGTCTTTTTTACCGACTATACCTGAAAATTAGCAGACAGCTAAATTGAAAATAAAGGGGAGGGGTCACCTTCAACTGTCAATAGCAAATTAGAGCAAAAACGTTACATATCCTGCCTTCACGCATTCTTTACCTGTTTCACTCTTTGAGTTCTTTTTAAAAATCAATAAAACTCAAAAACTTCTAATCATATTAACGTAAAATTACCTTTTGTTCAGCAGACGTACTACTAACCTCTCCATCCATTTTGAAAATTTTTGATTTGTTTAGATCACGCAAAATCTCGTCATAAGTATTTCCTGTATATTAATAAAACAATTTAAAGCAAAATACTTTTTGATTAATTTTAAAAGAGATCACAAGCAATGTTATATGGATGCTCTTATTTTCTCTTATATCTTTAATATAAAAAAATCAATAGCTATAATCTCATTTTCACTTAAGATCTCAATATACATGTGTTGTAGGCATTACTAGTAAGAGGCTTACAACGGAGAACACGCTGATGAGGAAATGGGTCACGTCACGTTGAAAACTAGGTCATTCGCCGAATGTGTACTACTGTGTTTTGCAACGGAGTCGGAGTTCCAGTTTGAAAAGAGTTTGTATATGTGAAAGCTATTCTGTCTGCATCATGGACATGCTTGAATGGACCTACATGAGTTTTGTACATAAACTGGAGAAGTTATTATCTCCATTTCTCTCTATCTCAGGCTCCACATCTCTTCCATCCGACACGTTCATTGTATTGATGATTCTGTTTGGTATAGCGGTTGGAGTGGCCACTTTAACTCTGTTAATGTGCGTTTGGAACAGCATGGACCCAGGACAGAACCGCATATGTATAGTGGTGATGGGAGACATAGGTCGGAGCCCTAGGATGCAATACCATGCCCTTTCATTTGCCAAAGAAAAATTCCATGTTGATTTCATAGGATTTGGGGGTAATTGCCAAATTGGGGGTCATACTTAAATATGCAAAACCCCGCAATACAGCACAAATCACAAGAGAAAATGACTCCAGACACAAGTAAACACAGGAAACTGTCACTGTAAGAAAATATGGTGATTTGAAAGCAAAATATATGACTTGCGTAATTAATAGGGGAGACTGGGGATAGTTGTACCCCGGGGTAAGTTTGCTCCCCATCAATTTGTGACAAAGTAACTATGGGTTAAAAGAATTGATCACATCATTTTATAAAGTGACCGTATCCAATAGTGCAAAGAAAGCGTCGGCAGTGAGTCCAAATTAAATAATTTAGCATTTTAAACTAACTTTATTAAAGAGACTTGATGGGGGCCAATTAACTTACCCTGGGGTGCAACTACCCCCCGTCTTCCCTATAGTTGATCCAACATAACAAATCAGCACAATTTGTTTATGGATTCTCAGATTGACTGCCATATTGGACAGTCGAGAAGAGCTACACGCTATAGTCATTTTCTTAAGTGTTTTACGCTGTTTTGCCCATTTTAGTATGACCAGCCAATTGCTTTTAATTTTAGTTTGCAGCTGTCATGGTTTATACATGTATACAGTATTTTAATTACTAAATCCCAGTCATCACCATACATTCATCCAGAATGGAATTCACAAAAAAATAAATTTGTTACCCAGGTTTTCCTCTTTTAACTTATGAAATGCATATACTTTGAAAATACATTTTGATAGTCAGATATATACATATTGTATATTCTTGTATCCACTGTATATGTGATAAGTGACAGATGTTGATTTTTTTTTAGAATCTGTACCTCATCAAGATCTGACTTCAAACCCCAACATCAGAATACGAAAGATGTTGGAGACTCCACATTTTCTAAGATGTAAGTTAGTATGATTTTTTTGCACTGAAATGCTACTTAGCACTCCTATTATATGTTTTCTAATGTGTACTTCATATGCTAAGGTGCCTGTAACTGTAAAATGGTGATCAAATAGCAATTCTACTGTGTATATCAGGGCTCTCATATGTTTTACTTACCTCTCACCCTACACACTTCTGAAGAGCCAATCACTTTTGTTGTCAACAAACAAACTACTGCCAGTAACTACACAGAATCTTGTACTGTATATTAGAGGTTGCTTGGTCCACATGATTGTTCAAAGGTTTGCTCTGGGTGGAAAACTTGATTTACTTGCCAGAGTTATCACTGATGTGGTTTTGTATTTTGATTTGGACAGGATAAACCAGCTGACTGGCTGAAATACATGTAAATAATATTCATAATGTGAGCCCAGCTATGAATTCTTATTTTATATTATCATGGTAATCTGAATTTCTTGTTTCAGCCTTAGATGTTATCTTATAATGAAATAAACAGATGAACTTGTCCTTTCCAGACTTGCCAAATCTGTTGAACTATATGTTTAAAGTACTATGGCAGTCTGTAGTGCTGTGTTTAACAGTGTTGATGACAAAGAAATCTTCACATATTTTACTTCAGGTAAATATGTTTTGAGTCTTGTTGACTAATGACCAGTAACTGATACCACATTGTGTGATGTAAAAAGAAGCTCATTGTCTTTTTTTTTCCGCAAGACGTGACTTTCCGAAAATTAGAAGTACTTGGGCTATAGAAAAACAAAAATATTTTCTCCAAAGTTTTTGACTCAAAATTTAATTTGACCAAAATAATCACAGGTACCATTAAGTGTTAGTATATCACCTAAATTTAAATGTAAAGTTGGCTGAAAAAAATTCAGATTGAAACCATCCAATGATGCCTCTTTTGGTCATGATTGTCTTGGCCTGCTCACAGACCTCTGTAATCATATATCTTTTCAGAATCCTCCAGCTATTCCTACTCTGGCAGTGTTGTGGGTGGTTTGTCTGTACAGGGACAGTAGGCTAATAGTGGATTGGCACAACTATGGCTACACCATTCTTGGGCTTACTTTAGGAAGCAGGCATCCTTTGGTGAGATTTTCAAAGTGGTAAGATATGATTTTGTTCAAGGATAGCAATATCTCTTCTTCATTGGGTTTGTATAAGTTCATTTGCAAATCAAATGCATCTGAGTGTTATGCATTCCTGTTTATTACTCATTGATTAATAATGATGGTCCCAACATTACATAGGGTGCTTCTGAATTTTTGCTGGTGTGCCCATTTAATTCTTTGGGGTTGGAACCACCAGTGTACCTGTCATAAAGTTATTCTGGAGCCCTAGTCATGTTTATATCTCTCTTGTGCTAATTTCCAGGTATGAGGGTTTCTTTGGACGTCTAGCAGATGGCAACATATGTGTAACTCAAGCAATGAGGGAAGATCTGGCAGAGAAATGGAATATTAGGTAGAATATGGGAGATATCAATAAGGATGAGAACTAAAAAGCTAACTTAATGTGAATCATTGTGATAATCATTCAGTTGCTCTGCATGGTCAAACAGTTGTGCCGTTATTAAGATGTTGACCACTTATATGGTGTTAAACTTGGGTACAATGATTGAATACATGTGTTTCAGAGCTGTAACAATGTATGACAGACCACCATTGATATTCCAAGAATGTGATCAGGAAAAGAAACATGAATTATTCAGCAAACTCAAGAATGAGTATAGCGTTTTCAAAGATAGGTATAAAATATTGCATCACTTATATTTTATAAGTAACCAGTATAAGTCATTTGACAAATTTTATTTTACTCTGTAAAAGATTGCTTTCGTAATGAATATGCTTACAGTTTCAGTTGCCTTGTTTAAAAGAAATAAGTTTTCTTAATCAAAAATACCTTCTTTACCTCTTATTTTCTTCATTTTTATAATATTTTCTTAACTCTGTGTAGTTATTTCTATCCCAAAAAGTATATTTTGTTCTTTGGTATGATGTATAGCAATGGACAGTCAGTTTTTGTGGAAAAAATGGAGACTGGAGAAATTTTGGAAAAAGATGACCGCCCAGCTTTGTTGGTCAGTAGCACTAGTTGGACAGAGGACGAAGACTTCTCACTTCTATTGTCTGCCTTGGAGAGTAAGTAGGCACTCTAATTTTGTGAATTAAAGAATGCTTTCTTGGTCCTTTAAAAGAATTGTGTAATTTGTTTTATACTTTTCTGGGTTAAACTTATTGTATTTTTTTGGGAGGGTTTCAGAAATTTACTTACCTCATAATATTTTTATTTGGTATTTTCTGAACTAAAACATATTACTGTTTTAAGTATTTCATAATTGTCAATATTATGGGAGATTTGGTCAACTGGCAAAGATCTAATGTTATTAATTAATCTCATATATATATACCTTTTCACTATATCTATTTCTTCAGAATATGACCAAGCAGTACAAAGTAACAGAAACCTCACGCTGCCTCATATTATTTGTGCAATTACAGGTGATAAATAGAAGCTTTGAAAAAATTATTATGTGTAAATGCAAGCTATACAGCCCATCTAAGTCATACAGATAACTAAATATATTTTTACATGGTCACAAGTTCAAGATCAGATAGAAAGTCAAAGTCAAACATATTGAAATGCATACTTGCACAAACACTTTAAATAAGTTCCTTTAAATATTTGAATAATAAAGAAACTAATGATTTGAAAAATTGGATGAAGATGTGAAAGCTATTTTAAAGCTTGAATGAATTATAATTAGTTTGAAATAAAACCTGGTCTTACATTTTTTATTTGCCTCAAAGTGCAACAGTAGTCGCTTTGCTTGAACTGAAAAACTGAAAATAATTGAATGAATGTCTTTTAGGAAAGGGACCACTGAAAGAATATTATCAAGGCAAGATTGAAGAGAAGAATCTGAAGCATGTGAAGATCTGCACCCCATGGCTGGCTGCAGAAGACTATCCAAAACTACTAGGTCAGTTGTATCCTCATGCTCAGACATGGGGTAAACAATTCAGATATGGGATTTAATTTTATTGATCAATTTATTAATTTTTTTTTCATGTGGTGAAGTATGCAAAGGTCTGCACATTTTGTTTCTCTTGATAAACCGAAAAAGCAAAAGAATATGTAAAAGAAAATTTATAATATCTCACATTCCAAATTAGCCTAATTGGATTTTGCTGGTATTAGATGGGCAAAACATTTGATTACATTCCCCATCTCTTTCTCAAGTCTTGTAGGTGACCTGATAAACATTAAATGCTTTTGAATCATTCTAACTAAATGTATCAGTCCTAGAATCAAATAAAAGAAGGCAAACAAAGTAATGTTATTTATACCACCAGTATTTTTAACCTATGCCATCCTGCAATAAGCCAGTCTAATGCAAATGATATATAAAAATATTCTTACATAGGTTTTATTAACTAAAAGAACAATGTTCTATTGGAGCAAGTAATTAACCTACATGTGTATCACTCAGAGAGCCACTTGCTTGCTGTGTAAAGAGGAAAAGAGTTAATGCATTTCATTTGTTACAAATTTCAGGATCCGCTGACTTAGGTGTGTGCCTCCATACATCTTCCAGTGGCCTAGACCTTCCGATGAAAGTTGTAGATATGTTTGGATGTTGCTTACCTGTCTGTGCCATTCATTTCAAATGGTAAATAACTTAAGTGACATTAAAAGAAAAAAAGAAGACTATGATAAAGCATGCATTTTTAGCATGGATCCATCTTTAAATATGGTTCTTATTCTCAAATTTGATAACCTCAGTCATAAGCATTTATCTCTCCATTGCTTAGTTGATAATTGTTAGTTTGAACTAGTATGTAAATAGTTTATTACTGCTGTTTTTTCTTTCTGTTGCATGTCTTGATAAATTTTCCTTTTATTCATGTGTCATGATTTTTCTCTCCTTTTGATAACAGTCTTCATGAGCTGGTGAAACATGAAGAAAATGGATTAATTTTCCACAATGAGAAGGAACTTGCTGAACAGTTGCAGGTATTGAAAAAATCATTAACATTTTTCACAGCACTACATAGGTAGTTTTTGATTACAAATATAAATATGTACAAATATTAGATAATAAATAAGTACAGACATTTAAGGTTTATCAGTATGTACAACAATGGAACTACCTTCCGAATGTATCAATTTCAGCTTTGGTTTTATATTGAGAATATATGATGTTTACCTTTCAGGAGCTCCTTGCAGATTTTCCAAAGACAACAAAACTAAAAAGATTCAACAAATGTTTAAGAGACTTTCAGAAATTGAGGTGGAATGAAACATGGAAGGAGCAAGTGTGGCCTCTTTTCAGATAGCAAATATCTGCTGGATCTTTTGGAATTGAGTAGAAAAACTGTTACTGTTCTTGCAGCTATATGGCTTAATAACATTGTTATCCTTATATATATGGATCTTGAAGTTGAGCAACATTAACTTTGTCACTGTCAGTGTTTTTTTTCAATGGCCATGGTTAATATATAATTAAAATATGATGTCATACATTACTCAATAACCAATTGCATAGAACTGCTCACATCTCTCCATTTGCTGGTATATCTCTGCAAATAGTATCAGCAGTACCAAGCATGTCTTCAGTTGCTGCTGCTGCTGCGTATATTTGTGCAATTTAAAGATCTTATATGTAGGACTGTCATGAGATGAAAAGTTTCAGTGAAGTTCAACCGTTTCCTCCATGGAGCTGCAGCTTTTATTTTACTTAATAAAGAGTATGCCCTTGGACTTGAAATACAACCACTTATTTTGGAATATAGTTTATTTTCAGGAGTTTATCCGATTCCATGATATTTCTGTGCACATATAAGATGCACAAATAAAATGTATATAACTATTTATAGTATCAGCATGTTTTTTTTTCTGTCAAGTAAACATCTACATGTGTAAAGCACAATGCAATTGTTAGCTTACACATGCCGAACTAATCCAGTAAGGTCATTGTATCATTTCATACTTGTAACAAGCTATGATGTTTATTTTGGTTCTAAGCAATGATCTCTTATCCAGTCAAAAATTAATAAAATTTAAGAGGATGGAACTGCATGGCTCTTCAGTTAAAAAAATAATAATAAGGAAGCTCTGTTAACAAAAATGTGTTGTACGACAAAGTAGACGAGCTGTTTATGTGACAAACTTGAGCGGTTAAAATTTTCAATATGCAAACCAGAAGCAAAATTCTCTCTGATCTAGTTGACATTACCCCAGAAATGAGAAACAATAATGCCTGGAGATCTATTTTGGCCAGAAAATGACAAGCAGACGAAAGCATTTATTTCACTGTCTTTTCGCTGATAAAATCTGAAAGACACCTTAAGGGAAAAATTCAAGACACTACATATTTTGGCGTCCTTGGCAAGACACGATATTGTGAGAACATTATTATTAGTTGCTCCTCTGTGAATTGAAAAATACTGATATAAAATGGTTAAAAATGCCTGTCAAGTGTTTGAAAAACTTAAATATAAGTAGGGCACCATGCACTGTCACAGAGTGCAACAGCGGTTTTAAATTTGCATTGACTGGCTTATAGCAGTCTGCATTTTCTCTATAGTGACCTATATAATAGAGACTATATAATGTAATATAATATATACCCACACGAAGATAAAGCACAAGATAGTGACAGTGCGTGCTTTACTTTTCTTTACACAAGACGTGCCTTGCAGGGCAGGGAATATAGTTAATATCGGTGTCTAGTAAGTACACTTAGAAGAAAACAAAGCTAAGTTTTATAATCTGTCATTACAGTATCTCCGAGGAGAACTTCTACAAATGAGGACGAGCAGAGCCTTGCTTTGTTTTACTGTGCTTGTATCAGCATGCATAAGCGAATGCAAGTATCAACCTAACTGGTCGTCTATAGACTCGAGGCCATTGCCAGCTTGGTACGATGAAGCGAAAGTCGGTGTCTTCATGCACTGGGGAGTGTTTTCTGTTCCTAGTTTTGGCGAGACGGCATGGCTATGGGCTTTCTGGCAGAGGGATCATGTGAAGCCGTATGTAGATTATATGACAAAAAACTACAGGCCGGGGTTCACGTATGCCGACTTTGCTCCGGAATTCAAGGCGGAGTTTTTCAATCCTGATGAATGGGCAGAGATACTGGAAGCCTCGGGCGCAAAGTAAGTACTAATTAGTTCTTTCGACTGGTGTCGATTGGTAGAGAGCTACATGAAGTTAGCTTTTCTGTATCTGTATCTGTCCATATGCGTCTAAAGAGACCAATACTGGTATGAAATAGACGGGTAGAAAAGAGCGCATGGGAAACTTAGTCAAATAGTAATCCTGATCTAAAGCTTTCAACAGTTTCAGCATTTACTTGTTGGTCACTTAGTCCATTCCAATCGGAAACTGTTCTGACGAAGAAAGAGTTTTTTCTGACGAGTGTTTTACAACGTTGTAAGCGAAAGCAGCGACTATTATTAGTACTATTCACAATGTTTTCAGAATCAAAGTCAGTGAAAGATTTAGCCCTTATGCGACGTCTGTTGGAGACTGGTACAAAGTACCGGTAAGTGTCGGGGGGGATCGCTGGAACTAACCCCTCAACCACCTTGAAGAGAAAAGTTAGTCGCAGTTCCTTCCTCCGGTGCTGCAGTAGTGGTATCTCTAGTGATTTCAGCATGGAGGTGACACTACCTGGGGATTGAGACTTGTAATCCCCAGTGATGAACCGTGCAGCTTTTCTTTGAATTTTTTCCATTTTATCGATGTCTGTTTTTAGTTTTTAGTGTTTTTGTTGTCAGATAAGGTGGTATTGACAATATCCTTTGCATTATAAGATAAATGAACAGAAATTCAAATCGGAATGAAAATGAACATCTCTTAATCGTTTGTTATATGGCTTGTTAAATATTCTCTCAAACAATTTTGTTAGAAAGAAGGATAATGCACACATTGAATACGGGTAGTGTGGTCTGATCAACCGGTGAATGCAGGATCATTTGGTGCCGAGTATGGTAGTTGGGTAGGCCTGATAATGCACAGAAAAAACTACTTAACTACTAAATCAATGTTTTCATAACAAATTAAGCAACTGGATATACAAATTATGCATGTGCTTATTTAATTATTATCAGGAGAGACTTGCAATATTACTTATTATTGGCAAATTCTCATAGTATATCCTAGTATATAAATTGAAATTTTTTAAGATTTGAGAAATTGGACAGAAAAGTTGTTTATTTAGGATGGTTTTATTGGAATGCATAATAGGGGATTTCCTTTACAAATTGAAAAACAAGGATAGAAGGCAAACAGTTGAGGGGAGCATCGTGAATACCAGTTTTATTTATAATGGCAAAATTCTTATTCCAGATACTTTGTGATAACTACTAAACATCATGAAGGGTTTACTCTGTGGCCTTCTAAGGTATCCTTCAACTGGAATGCTATGCAGGTTGGACCCAAAAGAGATTTAATTGGTATGCAAGACATGATATTTGATCAGTTACATTGTCATGATTAATATTAAACACAAAAATTCACCCCTTTTACTTTTAAAGAACAGCTCAGAGGTTTTTGATTTTACCAAATGAATCTCTATGTATATTGAACATATCAAATTATTACAATTTTTCAATGTCATTCTTCTTATATAATAGGAGAGCTTGCCACTGCAATCAGAAATAAGACTAGCTTGCACTTTGGCCTCTATCATTCCCTGTTTGCGTGGTTTGATCCTTTGTATGTGACAGACAAGAGCAACAATTTCAAGACACAATTGTACCCACCGGTAAGTGTTTTGCTTTGGTCGCTTCATTAAGGCTGAATTTTAACTGCATTTTCAAAATCTGCAGCAGATTTCTACGAAAGGAATTGAACTTTGAAGGTCAACAGAAAATTATTGTTCTTTCACGACAAATACTGTGCATAAACTAAACCTACACAATTGAATGTTGTTTTTACCTTTTAAATGATGAAATACGTTCTTTTCTCACATGATAGCCATGACAACGGTTGAGGTTATTTTATTCTAGTTAATAAGGTTTTTGAAGTTTTCATCTTTTATCAACATCACATTTTGAATATCATAATGACAATAACAAATAATCTATTCAACAGGCAAAAGCCTGGCCTGAGCTGTATGAGCTAGTGAACAATTATAAGCCAGAGATTCTGTGGTCTGATGGAGATGCTGGACCTGATTGGTACTGGAACTCTACCCAGTTTCTGGCTTGGCTCTACAATGAAAGGTTTGTACTTGAATCCAAATAGAAGACATACCCAGACATCCACCTGTATCCTTGGTTTTATTCATGCATATATGTATGACAGGTGTGGTGAGCTCACTCATGTGTGCATGCATGAGCACACACATTATATTACCGGTATATATATTTATATAATATTCATATGGCTCAAGATAATTTACAAACATGTAATAAATAGAAAAATTACATTAAATTGTTATACTATTTAATGCTTCAGCCTGGATTTGGCTCAAAATTTTCAGAATAAAAATTCTGTAAATTTGAAACAAATTAGAAAAAAAAAGACTGTGGACTGAAGCTAACAAGTGTAGATCTGTAGGTGCTGATACTCTGTTTTTTAAAAAAAAATTACATTTATGTGAAAGGCCCATGCTATTGGGAATTCAGAGTGGCCATAGTTTCTAGAATTGGTGTATTTGTCAATTAGATTTTAAGGCATTTTTTCTCTCTTTATAGTCCTGTGAAAGATTATGTAGTAACCAATGATCGCTGGGGAAATAATGGAATAATGTGCCACCATGGAGGATATTACACTTGTGCTGATAGATACAACCCTGGTAAACAAGTAGATCACATATACTAGTTCAGTGACTCTGAGTCTGATTTGTTTTAGAATTTTGTTTTGTTTAATATGTGAAGAACTGTTATGTATACTCGGTAGAAATCTCTTTATCAATGCAGCTATTATAATAAGTAGCCACCTGAAAGGATCACACTTTCAGTTTAAATGTAAATTCCTCTGACATAAAACTTTAAAAAGATCAGATTTAATCTACAGTATAAGAATCAGTCATGAATAATACAGTTTTTTTTGTGTGTGTGTTTGAGTTGATCGAATGCCAATTTCTTTGTATACCGTAACAGTTATGTATTTAACCAAAATCATATGACTTTTAAGTAAAAAAGCTTTCTTAAATTAAGAACTAAAATAATATGTTGAAAGACATCAGTCATTTCTTAAAAGAAAGTAAAGAAAAAGGAAAAAGAATGATGTTAAAAGTAGTTTTTCTCTTCATTACTTGAAGGAAATTTATTATTATTTCATGAAATGTTAATCAGACTTAATTTTTCCTAATTGGAGGCAGTTTCTTAAGACTCAACACAATTTATTCAGCAAATCTCAAAGCAACAGACTTCTAAAGATTTTTTCACGTGAGAAAAGACATTACAAAGGTTATAGGGCAACTTCTAACTTCCCCTAGCACTTAGATAACATCAAACTTTAAGGTGAATAAGAAAAGAAATATAAATATTTTTTCCCTGTCTTACAGGTAAACTTCAGAATCACAAATGGGAGAATGCTATGACACTGGACCGGGTAGCCTGGGGATATAGACGCACGGTCAAACTGAGTGACTTGATGGCCATGGAGGAGTTGATATATCAAATAGCATCTACTGTTAGGTAGGGTATCAGAACCATTTCCCCACAGA
>NW_019773674.1:0-47490 GCF_001039355.2 Lingula anatina | reverse complement strand
GAGACCCCCCCCCCCAAAAAAAAAAAAAAAAAAAAAAAAAAAACAATGGACATTCATTTTTGAGGCTTCACAACAGCCGCCACATTGAGAAAAACATGCCCTAATGACACAACCAATTGTTCTTATTACATTAAAAGATAAAGTAGAAATTGGTGCAATAAAACTGCTAAAATATTTAAAGTTAAATAACCATGAAGACAAATTGAAAAAAATATATATTAAAAATTAAATTAAGCTGAAAAATATTCGTTGTGATATTGCAAAAGCTGACACATAAGCACAACAGTGCAGGGCTTAAAGGATAAAATAATTATAATAATAAATAATAATAATAATAATTTACTTATTGTCATGTTTATACAGTTAAAGTATAAATGAAAATTAATATGATTCCGTGTGCCAGTGTTTATGTCTACGGTCTTGCAGAAATTACATCCAACTTTGACTCGCTGAGTGTGGTTGATTAAAAAAATTTGAAATCCAGTCACTGTGTGATGTGTTAAAATTGAGATAATTAACATGTTTCTTGTGCAGTTTTAAAGGCAATATCGTGTTAAGTAATATTAACAGCATCCTCAGTAGACCTGATCTTAGGATATGTAAATTAAATTTATCAAAAGATACTTACCTCAAGACTCTCTGGAATGTTTATCTCTATTTTCTTAAACATATACTTGTAACAGTTGCGACCACTCCTGTGAAAGAGAATTATTTCAACAGAAATTAATTTTTTGGAAATGTTTCCAAGAAGAAATCTTAATACTAACATTAAGATACTGTTATCATTCCAAAGAAATCTTATCAGACATACATAATCCTTACTGGTGATAGTTCTATGGTCACAAATTCACATTGAACTGATACATTACACTTACTTGAAACACAAAATGATTCCCAAAATGATTAAGACAGTGCAGACAACAACACCAATTGTAATACCAGCTATTTCTCCCTTAAGTAATCCTAAAAATATAAAATATATAAATAATGTATCTGCATTCAATAAGGAATCAAATCCTCTCAATTTTAATGAGCACTACAATGCACTGTAAAAGTCAAACAAAGTAATTTAATAAAATAACTTCTAAGGTCATAATTTTACCAATTCAAATGAAAAAAAAAGATGTTATTCTACTCATTTTTTTTCAATGAATAAAGATTTTCTTTTGCAGCCAAATCAAATAGTTTTTTAATTTAATAATGTACTGGAAAGGAATAATATTTTACATACTTTGATGCAATGTAATAAAGCTTGTTTTTATGGCTAATATGGGATGCACATGTCCCTATAAACTCACCACTGATCCTGACCATTTTTGGTATACTAAATGGTCCTAAACCTACAATGGATTTTGCTGCAACTCTCACACACATGGTTTTACCAGCTTCTAAATCCTCCATGGACCAAATGAAGGTTTCTGGGTCATCCAAGGACACCCTTTCCCACACACTGGATTCTGTAAATTAAATATTGCATAAGCTTTGTAATAACAAAATAAAAGCAAGTCTAAGCAGTTTAATCAATTCAGTCCCCTGAGCTAGTTACACTTCAGACATTAAATAGCAAATTTCAGTTTAACAGTGCTTGCTACTTCAGTTTATTGTTGAAAGTTGCACAAGGTAAAAGTTTGAATTCTGGTGCTAAACATTCTCAACATATTCTTAGTTATTAATTTTAAACTGATGGCTTCACATTGAAAGGCAATTCTTTATCAGAAATGCAAACATAGAGGTATTTGTACATCATATAACTCGTAACACTTGTTAAAAACAGATTAGAAACCAAATATCTTTTTCACATCTAAGCAACCAAATTATACAAAATAAATAAAATACTGTATATAATTGTATCATAATTTTCTGTTATTAAATTGTTTGTCTGACCTACACTACAAAAAAATTCAATATGAAGCAAAATTCTTACTTATATTTGAGCAGTTCAGCTCCTCTGTGACATAAGCATACTCTACAACATAGGCTACCACTTGTGCACTGCCTGTCTCCTCACAGGACATCTGGGCCCACTCCACAGTGACCTGGTTGTGCGGCTGTAGGGATGTGCTCTTCAAGACTGGGCCCCTTGCTGGCACTGAAATACATATAAATACATTTAGAAATAAGAGAAATTTTGAGTCATTGTTGTAATAAATATGGTGCCAAACCTATGGAATATTGCCAAAGAAGTTATCAGTTGTAGTGTAGCTAAATCAAATTGGTCTGGTTTACAAGACTATGGTGGGTGGAAAATGAAAACAGAGATGAAGAAAATGAAAATGGGTCCTTACCAGCCCCTTCCTGATACAAGCATTGGCTCCATGTTAATCCACCACTTATTCCATTCACAGTGACTGCAGCAGCATACTGGAACTCTTCAAATGCTTCAGTGCCATTGAATGGAACTTGGAAGGAAGAATTCTTGCCAGAGATTGTCTGCCAACTGGGGGATTCCTGAAAATTGGTATATTTTATGTAAATCTTATTAACCTGTGAAATAAAGGGGCTCATCAGCTGGTACTCATATAAGTCACGAGAAAAAATTTAAAATATAAAGCATGACAATCGTTCACTAGCTTGTTGCAATCACATCCAATGGTTTCCTCAGACTCTATGCTAATAAAGAATTTGATTTTCACTGAGGGATCTTTATATCTACTGTGTCTGTTACATAACAAACCAATATCAAGTTTAGAAATTATGCTAATTATACAACTGTTACAGCTTTGCATAATTTTTCCTATTTGAAAAAAGAAAACATGCATTCTTCTTCTTCTACTTTACTAATTAAACAACTGTTACAACATTGCAAAAGTTGTTTTGGTCAAAAAAAAAATAAAATTGCATGCTTCTTTTACTAAGATACTTGGGGCACACATTTTGAAAAAGAACAAATAATATGTTTGTTCTAAAAGGAATGTAAGAGACCAGTGTGCAAAAACTGACAGCAAGCCAAAACATATCACACAAATCAAAGAACATAAATTGTACATACATTACAAATCTCTGCAGTGCTTTTACACCAGAATAAGGTAACAGTGAAATCATCTGGCACACGCCATGTCATTAAAACTTTAGTATTATTGTCCACTTTGGTGACAGCCAATTGCTTCACCATAGGAGGGTCTATAAAAAACAAAGGAAATTAAGCAAATAAATAAATAAATTATGAGACAATAAATAAAAAGAAAAAACCCTTGAATTGGGAATATAAATATACAACTTCAAATTCAGAACAAGCTTGCACATATGAACAGATATTAATAATATTGCCTTTAAAAAAAGGTGACAAGAACAAATAAAACTAAATCATTACTTGTTTTAGCAGCCCCTTTAACAGTTCCATACATAAAATTGAGTTTATAAACAGAAGAAAGTTTCCAATAGAAAATTTAACAAAATGAGCAAAAATTGTGTTGGGTGTGACACAAGGCACATCTAAAGCAACCTGGTATTTCTACTCACCCTCAGACACGGAGGGGATGTAATAGTATGCTATAGGGGATGAGCCTCCCTTTGTTATGGCCTGCAGTTGCATGGTATGTTTTTCTTTGGGTGAAAGGATTTTTTCTACAGTGTATGTGTAGGCTCTATTATCAACATACATGCTGTTTGAGGTACCGTTTGGGGTAACTAAGTAATGTGTTATCTCCCCATTTCTGTCCATTGGTAGCACAGGCTATAACAGAAAAAAATATTTGTTTGAGACCTTTATTAGCAACATGTCTGCAAAAACAAGTATTCAGAAACAAATCTTGAAGCAACAAAGTAACTACCAAATGCTTGAAACTAAGGATAAGAATAAAAATGTTCGGAATATTATAAAGAATTAAGATTGCAATAAAAAAATCAGAGACATAATACTAGATTACAACATAATACAAAATAAATCAAATGGAATGTGGGAATTTCCTTTATCTTTAGAGTTAAGTCTGTTAAGTAACTTAATTATCGTCCAGAAAAACAAAATATGGAAAATATGTTTCCAGATGGTAGTGATTTATGCAAACAAAGAGGAAAAGAGGGAAATCATTTCAAGGTTCAATGTACTTGAAAATTATTTACAGTTTTATCTAAAATAAATGACTGTGAGCTTCTGGACACTTTTCATACCAAGAAATAACAGTCACAACTAAATACCACTTAGAAGGAAGGTTGGTTAAAACTGTATTTGAGTAATTAATCTTAGTAAACTTTCACAATCTATTTAGATAATCAAAAAGTCTAAGAAAAAAATTATAAAAAATGACTGACTTGGATGGCATCAGATAACTTTCATGACTATGTGATCTATAAGGTCTTTGAAGAACTAAATGGTGAGGAATAATCAAACTTGCATAGGTAAGTTAAAAACAAGAGAACTAAATAAAACATTGTACTTATATTCTAAGCATGAAGTAAATCATTTTCATTTTGAATGGCATTAAAAATACTCACCTGCCAAAACAGTTTAATATTCTGGCAATTTAGGCCACAACTTTCATCTCTGTAGAACAATTCTGGTCTATTTATTGGAGGACTAGCTGGGGCTAAAAATCAAAATAAAATAGTATTAATGAGACATTCATAAAGCTATTCTTCTCTTAAACACTGATTATCGAAATGAGGTGCACAAACTGGTACACATACTCAAAATTGAGTCCAAACATTCTAGTGAGAAGGGCACAGGTTAGGGTATATGCAGGTATAAAACATATCTGGTCTCACTCTCATTCCCCTTTGACAGACTGAAATTTTGTAAAGATGACACACTTGGATAGGTCATTGTGGATCTCAGTGCATATTTAATCTTTCCTTTCCTTTTTTTTTAGAAGGAGTGTGAGGCCCCCTATTTTGGTTTTTGGGAAGCACGCTCCCCCTTCCATGAATCTCCAACCACAGCACATCTAGCAAAATAAGATTGTCTTTTATTTAACTTTTTTGAGGCATTATTTTTGTTGCAAAAGTTATTGATATGCAATAAAAATTAAAGTCAATCAATAAAATAATGAATATAAACTCATCAGAAACTTACCATCTGGAAGTGTTCTAACTGTCAAAGTGTTCTTCATATCACTATCATAACCACCAATAACAGGGATGGCAGTAACACCCACTCTGTATTCTATGTCTGGCCACAGGTTTTCTAGTTTAACCTTAGTTAACTTGTGAACTTCTCTTTTCTGAAAAATGGAATTATTTCCAAAATTCATCGATAACATACTAACATTAAAATGAATGAATTTTGAGTTTGAATGCATTAGAAAAGTGATCCAACTGAAAACATAAGGATTGTCAGAAATGACTGATAAAATACTACTTAACAAAGGTTTGTAAAGACATGCATTCATACTGAATAATGCCAAAATGCTGTATGCTCTAATCCTCTTTTCTACCTTCACTTTTAGAATTAAGAGTTTCATTTGACAATATCTAATACTCCAAAGACTTATGAATAGTAAGTTCCAATTGCTTACTTAACTGGGGTTTACACGGCTCATTTCTTACATGCACATCAGTCATTTAAAATTAGTCACTGCATAAAAACTATTCTTAGATATATAAAATGAAATGATTCTATCAAATGCATGTTCATATTGACACAAGTGAAGAATAAGACTCTGTTAGTGAGAAATTACTTACAAGAACTTCCTCTCCACCCCAAGGTGTTGTACAGTTGTAGTGTACTGTATAGTTGTATGCCATCTGGTTGCGTCTTTGCCCATCTGATGATTCCTGCCACTCCAGTGTTAGATTCCTCTTCCCAGAAGAAATTTTTCTGAGCTCAATGGGGTCAGGTTTAACTAAAAAGATAAAACAAAATATGTGAAGCAGTGTCAGATACATGTGAAATACCTTTAAAATGTGTTAGAATATCATTTATTAGTCTGAGATTAAAGAATTAAAATCATGACAAATTTGCCCAGATTGTGGTAAAATTTTCACAAGTCATGATAGAAATGCAATTATACTTAACAAAGAGCTTATCACTTGGTGCATACAATCAATGCACTCTGAAATAATGCAAAACTTTTCAATAATAATTCCATTTCCTGTCATCACCTACCCCCTCATGAAATCTAACAAACCATGAGAACCTTCACCTACCCCCTCATGAGATCTAATAAACCATGAGAACTTATGAACATAATGATAAAATATTAAAATTATTAACACATGGTATCTAAGGGTGCTTTCCCAGAGATNTAAAAATCTATGGAAATGGGGTGTAAGTCCTCATCCAATGAAACTGATGCATTTAGTTTTAGGGCACATTCAGATTCACACACTCAAGTGCAATCAGTGGAATCAGCACACCATAGTTATTACCCCTAACAGGGGCGGTTTTAGGGCGTCTTCTGGGTCTTCCGGAAGACGGTCAGATTTTCAAGTTTACATTTTTGGGTATCTGATTTTTTATATCGGAAGACGGTCAAAAATGGAGGATGGATCAACAAAGATAAACTGGAAGACTGTCAGAAAATAACTCTGGATCCACCCCTGCCTAAGCTCCATGAGGAGGCATGTCAGACGATGAAGCCGATTCCACTCACTGCACTTTAGCGATATTCTCCTGCAGAGTTGAACCCAGCTAATATGATGTGTGAATCTGAAAGCAAACTTAGTGAAAATTGCTTCATGGTGTTCACTTGTACACCTAGTGTACAATTGTGAAAAGTCAAATCTTTTTTGCTACGTGAGGTATTTATTTCAAAATAAATGCTTTTTCGCTTCAACAAAATAAAGGACCAGAGTTTTGAAAAGTTGACATGAACATCAAAACAATAACCAAACTGTCATGTTCAATTATTTAGGCTATCTCAATATATCCCTCTTTAATTATCTTTGATTTCAAAGTAACTGTGGCGAAGCAATCAATTCATTAACCACTTCCTGATATGAAGTGTGTTGGGAAAACGCAATTATTACTTGTGTTGATTTTGCAGGTTCCTAATGGATTTGAACAAAATTAAATGAAAAGGATACTGTCAGAGGATACTGCTGAATGAAAGACAATTGCTCTTTTCTAGTTAAATTCACATGGAATTCCGTGAACTGCATTAGTTTGAATTTGATTGCATTAGTTTGAATTTGATTGCATTAGTTTGAATTTTTTTAATAAGTTTTGTACTCTCATGTTACTTTCTGCAGCATAATTTCTTTTATTGTGTTATCTTGTAATTATGTTTTGGAAAGAAAGTATAAACTAATCACATAACGGTAAAAATTAGAGCATTTTTTTTTCAAAATAAATGCTTTCCACTGGCTTTGCAAATTAAACCAATGAAAATTGTGCAATAAAGTGAATAACCATTAGTATTATGAATATAATTATGGAAATGCAAACATCAAAGATAGAAGTTCCTATTGAACAGAAACTAATGAATTGTTTGGCTGCTGTTTCCTCCATCCTATTTAAATGATGCATATAGCAAATTGTTGCAATATTTTGAATTATTCAATCAATAAGTCTTCATTCAATTGCAACATCAGCAAAAGCAAGCCAGTATAAGGTGTGTAAACAGTATATGAGTTTCTAAACTGGCCAGTCATTTAGAACACCATGTCCTCCTTCACAATTCAGAGTAACTGTTAATAACATGTACCTTTATTAAATAATTTTTATAGTTTTTAAGATTTAAATTGGGAAAGATTTCTTTGTAGGATATGCAGACTTAGAAAATATGACTTTGAGAAAATTGTTAAAAGGTGTACAGTGTACTTTTAATGTCAAGAAAATTTGCTTAGATTTGGTGAAACTGGCACCCAATATTGACTTCATATCATAGCTTTTCCCAGGGAACCATCCAGCCATCATTTGAACCACTGGCAAGGGATTTCATTTGTGGAAGAATTTCAGCCAGAGATAGTACCAATCCAAGCAAGACAAGAAAGTAATTTTCATATCTTCAGTGGGAGACCGTTCGCAATCCAAGCGAGACAAGAAGGACTTCCCTTGAAGGACTTCCCTTGTGGAAGATTGTCAGCAGTACATACAGTTGCCAATTATTGTTAGCCCCCCTGGATTTTTATTTTATATATATATTTTTTTTTAGGTTTATTTTTAAATCCCCCTCACAGCACTTGAAAAAGTAGGACTCACTGAAACTTTGAAGAAAATTAGATTATTTTGGATGGCCCATACCCCTTATCCTGCTACATATAAAAGCCCTGCTACATATATAAAAATATTTGTTCACATCTCTATTTACACAGAGGGAGCTGGTACCAGTCATAGCAAAGTGAGTACCTGATAATGATATGCATGAGATTCTCTCTCTCTCTCTCTCTCTCTCTCTCTCTCTCACNTTTTCCCGCTTTCAATGTATCACTGTCTGTATTACTACTGTTCATCAATACAATGGACACATTTCTAAGTTTTATATACACGGACACAAAGATTTTACAAAATGTACAAAGTTAAAACAAAAATAGTCATTAAGTTTCTGGAGAGACTGTCTGTCACATCGAGGTCTCCTTGGACATGGGGAAAGAACTTCAACTGGAGAACAGCTTTCTGGGATACATTCTTCCCCTTTATGGCAATGATATCCAGTGTTTGGTTTACAATAGATTTCTCCACGTTCTTGGCACCAACCTCCCCCCCCAAAGTTTTCTTCACACCCAGTAGCCTGCACATCTCCCCAATTAACTAAGGGTACTTTCCCAGAGATTTAGATCGATCTAAAGATTAAGTTTTAGATGGACCTAACTCCCTTGGGGTTCACGCTAAATTGCAGTCAGCTGAGTGGGCACCATAGTTAATTACCCCCATATAGCTTTTAGTAGGTGGGACAGATGCTTAAGCCGGCCAAGCTGACAGTAATCTAGTGAGACTCCCCACAGGGATAGATCGATCTAAAAATCTATGGAAATGGGGTGTAAGTCCTCATCCAATGAAACTGATGCATTTAGTTTTAGGGCACATTCAGATTCACACACTCAAGTGCAATCAGTGGAATCAGCACACCATAGTTATTACCCCTAACAGGGGCGGTTTTAGGGCGTCTTCTGGGTCTTCCGGAAGACGGTCAGATTTTCAAGTTTACATTGATGGGTATCTGGTTTTTTATATCGGAAGACGGTCAAAAATGGAGGATGGATCAACAAAGATAAACTGGAAGACTGTCAGAAAATAACTCTGGATCCACCCCTGCCTAAGCTCCATGAGGAGGCATGTCAGACGATGAAGCCGATTCCACTCACTGCACTTTAGCGATATTCTCCTGCAGAGTTGAACCCAGCTAATATGATGTGTGAATCTGAAAGCAGACTTAGTGAAAATTGCTTCATGGTGTTCACTTGTACACCTAGTGTACAATTGTGAAAGGTCAAATCTTTTTTGCTACGTGAGGTATTTATTTCAAAATAAATGCTTTTTCGCTTCAACAAAATAAAGGACCAGAGTTTTGAAAAGTTGACATGAACATCAAAACAATAACCAAACTGTCATGTTCAATTATTTAGGCTATCTCAATATATCCCTCTTTAATTATCTTTGATTTCAAAGTAACTGTGGCGAAGCAATCAATTCATTAACCACTTCCTGATATGAAGTGTGTTGGGAAAACACAATTATTACTTGTGTTGATTTTGCAGGTTCCTAATGGATTTGAACAAAATTAAATGAAAAGGATACTGTCAGAGGATACTGCTGAATGAAAGACAATTGCTCTTTTCTAGTTAAATTCACATGGAATTCCGTGAACTGCATTAGTTTGAATTTGATTGCATTAGTTTGAATTTTTTTAATAAGTTTTGTACTCTCATGTTACTTTCTGCAGCATAATTTCTTTTATTGTGTTATCTTGTAATTATGTTTTGGAAAGAAAGTATAAACTAATCACATAACGGTAAAAATTAGAGCATTTTTTTTTTCAAAATAAATGCTTTCCACTGGCTTTGCAAATTAAACCAATGAAAATTGTGCAATAAAGTGAATGATCATTAGTATTATGAATATAATTATGGAAATGCAAACATCAAAGATAGAAGTTCCTATTGAACAGAAACTAATGAATTGTTTGGCTGCTGTTTCCTCCATCCTATTTAAATGATGCATATAGCAAATTGTTGCCATATTTTGAATTATTCAATCAATAAGTCTTCATTCAATTGCAACATCAGCAAAAGCAAGCCAGTATAAGGTGTGTAAACAGTATATGAGTTTCTAAACTGGCCAGTCATTTAGAACACCATGTCCTCCTTCACAATTCAGAGTAACTGTTAATAACATGTACCTTTATTAAATAATTTTTATAGTTTTTAAGATTTAAATTGGGAAAGATTTCTTTGTAGGATATGCAGACTTAGAAAATATGACTTTGAGAAAATTGTTAAAAGGTGTACAGTGTACTTTTAATGTCAAGAAAATTTGCTTAGATTTGGTGAAACTGGCACCCAATATTGACTTCATATCATAGCTTTTCCCAGGGAACCATCCAGCCATCATTTGAACAACCACTGGCAAGGGATTTCATTTGTGGAAGAATTTCAGCCAGAGATAGTACCAATCCAAGCAAGACAAGAAAGTAATTTTCATATCTTCAGTGGGAGACCGTTCGCAATCCAAGCGAGACAAGGACTTCCCTTGAAGGACTTCCCTTGTGGAAGATTGTCAGCAGTACATATAGTTGCCAATTATTGTTAGCCCCCCTGGATTTTTATTTTATATATATATATATTTTTAGGTTTATTTTTAAATCCCCCTCACAGCACTTGAAAAAGTAGGACTCACTGAAACTTTGAAGAAAATTAGATTATTTTGGATGGCCCATACCCCTTATCCTGCTACATATAAAAGCCCTGCTACATATATAAAAATATTTGTTCACATCTCTATTTACACAGAGGAAGCTGGTACCAGTCATAGCAAAGTGAGTACCTGATAATGACATGCATGAGATTCTCTCTCTCTCTCTCTCTCTCTCAAGCACACACACTTTCAAGTTTCAATCAAAATATGAAGACCCGTTGAATATCAAATCTTCTTACCAATTAGAGATGCGTTGACCTTGAAGTAAGTTCCCGGAATGTCAGGATCTCCCTCAGCAAATGCATGCCCAAAAGAATTGTTTGTGTAAAGGGCTATCCAGTAGACAGTATTTGCATGAAAGCTATCTCGTCCATGACCACTCCAAGTACAGGATGTCTTGGTGAAATTTGTACAATAAAATGGTGTTGTTACTCTGAAATAAACATGCAAAAATACTGACTGCAAGATTTTTCATATAAATACTAAATATTAATATAGTAAATACTTGAAAATCATCAATAAAAGTGATTCTATATAATTTTTTTTCTTGACATTAAACAGGCAAGACGATCAGACATGAAGATTAAAGAATAAGAAAGCAAGTAAAATACATAAAAAACATAGTGTAAATGAAAGCAGAAGACTAGGAGGTTCAACATTTTAGTTGTTAAGTTTTGACTTCTTTGGCATTAGATGTTCAAGGAATTCAAATGTTTCATATGATTAGCATGAGCAATGTTTATTGAATTCAAGTTTCTGATTTTTTTTCAGATTCCCTTAATTCTAGCACCTCAGACATTTCCCTCTAAAGGAGCATCCAATACTAAAATCTTTAAACCCATAAAAATACAAAAATCCAACCATGCACATGAATAATATTCCAAAACCCATTCACATTCTAGTACAAAAAAATTTGGTTCATCTTCAAAAAGGAAACAAAATGGGTTTTAAACAGAGTATTTGACCATAAAAGGCCATGAAACTTGAAAGTGTGCTCAATGCATGCATATATTTGGCAATAAGTCAGGAACCCATGCAATTATTCATAACTGTTTTGTGTTTGACTGTGTGCACCAGAGCATGAAAGCGTGCGTGCACATGTTTAATGGGACATATGGCACCAACTAAGACTGTCCAAACATGAGCTTGAGATAACTTCATTTAATTTTTTCATATATTTCTACCCATATAAAAACTAATTATCAAAAATTAATAATAACCAGTACCTGATGCTTATAATCTAATAGCTATACATATAATTTCATTAATGTTTAATTTCCATAGCCTTGATTTACTTCCATGCAAATCAAACCAAATTGCTTCGTTCAAAACTTTGACTCTCTTATTAGCTGGCATGCTTTGTAATCCATGCAAATCACACAAACTCATTTGCCTTTTTATAAAAATATGATTAATTGGTATTTGTATTAATCATTTTTTTCAGAAAAGCATTTGTGAAATAGGGCCTAAAAAGCAAATCTCTTTATTTGAATTATTTGTCAAGCAATGAAAATGTCCTAGAAAGCAGTACTGCTAATTCAATCACGCAAAATTTCAATCAGTGCATATTAAACAATTATAGGTAAACTGTGCAGAACAAAACAAACTGACAGCTTTTTGTGCATCATGAAGAGTGAAGTTTTATAAAAATACAGTGTTAGTAAAAATTGAAAAGATATTAATGGAAAAATAGTTAGTATTATCAATCATCAATAAGTGTACTAAGTAGCATTATTTTACTTACTGCCCTCGATTCCTGTAAAAATAAAAGTAGACATTATTTTCTCTTTTTCAAATATTATATTATTAAAAAAAAAGAGAGAATACAGTGTGATTTTGTCAAATTAATATGTTTTATTAACCACACCCACTTTATAATTAGTCTTTTGCAAATTATAGCATGATTTTGGTTTTGGAAAACCCCATCAAACCAGGGAAAACATGTACAAGCATTAATAAAAACTTACTTAAAAATAATCTTGGTAGCAGATGTGTATTGTTGAATAAAATAGAACTATTAAAACATAACAACTGTATGTTTATATTTTTACCACAGCATGTCTAGTTTGTATGTTAGTCTAATGTTATCCAAAATGTCCTGGTGAGCACATAATTTTAATTTCTAAACTAGGGTGTTTAGCAGCAGGGTTGCATGGAAAGGCATGATTGTTGGACATCACTCAATTGTTCTGAATACATTTTTGAACAAATCACAATCAATTAGTTTCTTTGTGCAGGGATAAAATTAAATTTAAATTAAAAATTTATGGTTACAGACAGAGGTTTAGGTTTAAAAGTTTTATGAAATATAAACCTTATCCCAAACAATGACAATACTAATTTGTAATTAGGTCTCAAGCTGACGAATAAGCAGAATGTTTCACAAAAAGCAGGGAAAGAATAAAACAATGAAAATGTGGAGGTTAACCAAACTTATGCACTGTAAAACTGGCAATGTTTGCTGACAGATTTTCAGCACTCAAAATAATTCTTCAAATATGAATCACCATGAAACAATAAAAGCCAATATCTTTTCTGAAACACAATTTGATTCTTATCAAATTGTGCTTTAGCATAAAATGCAGCCAAATATTTTACACTTTAAGTATATTTCCATCCATTTTGACAGTAGTTAAGAACTATTGCCAGTCTTACATTACCTCTGTTAAAAGGCAGTTCACTGACTGAAAAATCAAAGTTTCCAACCAATATGTTAAAGAAACCCAAGGAAAGAACACAAAACCTCACCACTATGTGTTCATTGTTGTAAATACTAAACCTACCATACCCTTTTACAGTGTGAGTGTTCATATACACTGATTGAGGCACACATGATATGATCTGGGAATGGGGGACGTTCATGATATTTTGAATTTCTTTTTCTTTAAAGGCAGCGCATAAAATGTTATTGCAATTCAGCAGAATAAGTCCCTGCACCGACTGAATTAACTGAAAGATTTTTTAATTACTTAGCATTATTGATGAACATAGACTTGGACAGCACAAGACCAATGTTTGTTATCTTCAGTAAAATAGCATTAGTTTACTGTGACAATTAAGTGACAATTTTAACAAAAATCAACACAACTTTAGAGGTTAAAACATTTCTCTTTTCAAATTATACCTCTACTCTTAGGAAACTAAAAAAGGTGAATTAATACTGGGATCACTCTTTATTACCCTCTTTCCTTAATGTTAAAAAATGTCTTTTAACAAAAGAAAAATGATTTCTCTACAAATCAATTAGGCTCCAAGAATTCACTGAATAATATACCATGTCCACCAAAAAGTAAACAGATTTATCTCTTCTGAAATACTTTGCCTAGTTGGTTGAAATAAATTGGCCAAAACTTAAATTACATTAGAGTGAGCCCAGTTTGTTAAAGTGAGAAAAAGCACAAAAAGCAAGGTTCCAAACACTAACACACGGGATTGCACTCCCCATAACAAAGTCACAGCGTCCTCTTGCTGTGGAATCTCATAGCTGCAGGTCATGGACCTCTGGGCATATACAATACAACTCACTGAGGTTGGTGGTTGGGGTTTGGCTGAAAACAGAGGTTAAGTTTAAAACAAATGTTGTATAATTGCATGTTCATTGCCTTGGTAAAAAACATGTTAGGCTGCATTCAGAACAGATAGTCAAAAGGCTAACTGGTCCGTGGATCAAATATGGCCGACCCCACTTAAAAGTGATGGCGAATAAACCCCTAATGGTCTCACTGCCTACTACACAAGCCAGCCCTGCAGGGGCCTAGCAATTAAAACGTATTCCATTTTCTCTACCCTAATTACTGATGAGATGCTTTATTTAAATCAAAGATAAATGTTTGTGTAAAATCTAAGTTAGTTTAATGAACTATTGACTAAAGTCCTATCTTTAAAATGTCATATGTGATAAATAATAGCATTTTTTTACACTTTATCCTCAGCGTCACATGTCAACCCCATTAATTGATAAGATGGATCCAAATGCATTTTAGAAATTAACAATGATAAGTTAACAATCTTTCCATATTACAAAAGTGATACTATCATTAATTTTAGCTACTTACGCCCAACATGCAAAATTGTTGCTCCAATGCACTTTCCCCTTAAAAAACCATTGTCGCCAGCATAACAGTAATACTGATTCTCATAGTTCCTCCCCTTATTAGGGACTGCCTCTATGTGGAATAATACCGTTCTTTCATCTGGCTCTTCTCGGGTGTGTTGGGGCAGTGGATTGAGACCTGGTACAAAGCTGTGCAGATGCAACTGCGATGAATTGTACCGTATCCCATCAATAACAGTCTGGTCTAAGGTACAGTTGAGGGTGTAGTTTGAATTTTCTGTCAGATATGGATCCAATGGTGTTAGTTCTGAAAATAACAAACAAACTGATAATAAATCATATTGATTAAATGTTGCATATGGTGTTAATCCATGGACTTCCATGTCTTGTATTTTTGACAGCCTGTGGTGAAGATCCTAAAACCATAAAAATATTTCTAAATGATAAACAGTGAAGCAACATTATCAGATATCTAATCTATTCTCACTTTTTCAAATCTCTGCTTCTATTCCAATTTAGAGCATGGCTTTAGTGCATGGGGTTTAAGTTGGGTGAAAATATTTTACAAAATACTATAGAGTGCAGGTCAGTAAGTACCAGTAAACTCTCACTTATACCAGGTAGAATTTTTGTACCTTTTTAAAATCATAGTCCCATTATTGACACCATAGATAATTAGGAATGAGAAGTGCCTCCTTATGTAGAAACAATTAATCTATTAATCAAACAATCTTGGACTTTTTTTACTGAAAAAAAATTATATTGGATTTATGCCAAACCATAAACAGACAAAAATTGGCTGGATTAAGTGTAAAGAAAATTGACTGAGTGTTCTAAAAATTCCAAGTCTTACAAGAACTGATCTCAACTATCTGGCCCTAAATACTCTTAATGACAGACACAGTGACTACAAAACAGTCATACCACTGAAAATCAGTATGTTGTAATAATACTTACCTCCATACTGAGTGCAGTAAGACTGACAACTCTTGGTGCTCAACAGTGTCCATAACAAAACAGCCAACAGCCCTGCTCTCCACTGCATTTGTTCCAACAGCACTAATATAACCATGAAGAATCTTCTAGGAAAGCAACTTGCATAAAAATACATGAGCACTGGTTGCTCCACCCCATGTCTTGGGAATTAGTTTTTTCATCTGGAAAGAAAAAAAACCACTTTTTGAAGACAATTGTGCATTGTTCTTTATTAGTTTACTAGTATGTTGATTGACAATTAACTTAACATGCAAGATCAGGCTTTGCAACTTTTTCCAGTCTATCCACAATGTGGTATTTAGGCACTATAGTGTTAATAAAGCCAATGCATTGACAACTGTTAATAGAAAAGAACTGACACGAATGAAGTGCAAATTTTATAAATCCTTCCAAATAGGCTACAAAATTTTGTCAGCACAGAATACGGAAGTCTGATATTCACAACTCACTTCCACATTTCACTGGGATTTGAACTTTGTGAATAGTCCAATAGTTAGGGAAAAATCATCCCTAAATCACATATTATAAGCAATATCAGATTGAAGTATTAAAAGATAATTTTATAGATGTTTACATATTTTTATAATTCACTTTCCTTATAACCACACATTGCCCTAAGTAACATTACATGCCATGACTAATTCTTCAGTCCATTATCTTTCCTTCCCACTGACCCATGACTTCCTCTTTTTCAGAAATGTTTCCCATTTAAACAAGAAGACTTTTTTTTTACTGCCGGAATTAGACAAAAGCTTTTACTTTGAAGAAATGCAATACATAATATCACAGCAACAGAATTTTCTGATGGTACTAAATTTAGGTTTAGTTATAAAAAAAAATCTATTCTTATTAAGGAAAAAAGATAATTTATAATGACCACAGTTTTTTTTCAACAAGTTGTTTGAGATCTGCCTAAAAAGTGAAAAAATGTACCTTAGCTTTAAATCAGATGTATGTTAATGGCTATGTTATCAGTGGCAAGAAAAGTAAATAACAAGAGACTGGATCAGCTAGTAGCTGCTACGCATATCAAACTGCATTCTCGCTGCATTCTGTTCATCTTCAGATAGATGGCATATTAATGTGCATTTGTCACTATTAACACAAGTGGCAATTATTGCACATTGGTGATGAATGAATATAGAAAGGGAACAGTGAGCACAGTGTTATATTCAGGATCTAGTCTGCCCTATGAGCCATGGAGTACTGATATTAACAGTTAAGTACCTCTGCCTAGCATACTCTCTCCAATTCCATTTAATTTCATGGTATATGGTATGCTGACAATACAGGAGGGTTGCCAATAACCTGTAGAACTAATGGTTAGTAGATTATCAGTTTCTCATATCTTAATAACCATTTGACCATCACAATCTCAAGTTGAAGTTCAAGTTTTCAAACACAGGAGAAAGGGGCAGCCATGGCCATAAAAATAAATGGATTTGTCTGATATGAAAATGCTGTCTCCACTTATTCCGTATCTTATTGCCTTTATAGACATGACATTTTTACATCTTATCTTCTTGCTTTATTTGACTTTAGTTTTGAAATTTAACAATTCCAGAATCATCAGTGGCTAGATTTATGACATGATACTGATACAATAAACAAGCAAGCATCTTTCTCACTCAAGTTATCACATCAATTGTGTTTATTTTAAATATTGTGTTGCATTCAAACTTGGTCCTCAAATGCCTGCTTCTCTAATTCAATCTGATAAAACAGGACACTTTCAAATCATTTTTGTTTTGAAAGATCATATTCAAATTTGATAGTCAAAAGAGATTAACACACCTGAATAACCATAAAAGCTGAAATCTGGGTAAAGTGATCATGTCTAATTGACTTTTCCAGTTAGCTACCATGCTTCTCAAGAAGGGTATTCAGTTTAAATCTGATTCTAAGCATTTTATCAGATATGTCCCAAGCTCAAATTGGATTGACTTCAAGATCTTTGCTTGAGCAGGAAAATGTATGTGAACCATTCATTTCCAATTAATTTATGTAACTTTAGACTCATGGGCAATATAAGTATTTTTGCATCAACAAAATGAAAATATCAGACAGATTTTAATAACTTAAATTAATACTGCCATATTTACAGAATTTCCCACAGGAAATTGAGGTAATTTCTTTTTAATGTCTCAAGGTAAGATAGCTTAATAGATTGATAATCTTCAATCTAAACAGTTCTAAATATCAGTAACTAGTGACATTTGAAGGGTAGGCAAGATGGGGATGGGGGAAATATGTTTCTTTGCTCTCAGAAACTTAGCTGAAAAATTACTTTCGCTGTACCCATTTTGGCTCATTTAGAGTACCTTTTCATGTTGATTTGTTTTAAAATTCTGCACTCTCAGTATGGTTTTATCCTTTTGTTTCATTTTTCTGTCTAAAGTGCTTCATTTTCTGTATTTAATCCTTTATTTTCTGAGTACACTTTATCTCATGTACTTTTGTGATCCTTACATTTAGTCTGCCATTTTTTCACTTTTGGTACACAAGTAAAAAAAAAAAAGGACAGTTGATAGTTTACCAGACAGCAGTAAGTCATATGTCACATGTTTTGTTTTCTCCTAAACTTGAATTTGTAGTTTGAATATGTGCCAGTCCATGTATTCCACACTGCAATACGTTAATGACAATATTTCACTTACATGTTATATATAATCTAAACTCTGACTTAATCCTTTGTTTGAAATCAATAAATTATAATTTTAAAATGAAATATAACACTATAATAACACATCCTAACTGTTGCTACAGTACACCCATAAGGAGATTACAAAAAAAAACTTTTCTTTGTGACAATGCATATCACTTGCATGTAAAAAGCTCATACAGGCACTAAGTAAATACATATATTCTCACAACAGTTCCTGTGTAATTGTATGGTACAATATACCCCATTATTAGTTGTTTGTGTATGCCCCGAATAACAGGACGTAGATACATCTTTATCTGGGTCAACCATTAAAAACATTCACCCACAGTCTCTATTGAATGCTAATACTGCATGCCCTAGTTTATCTATGTTATAAAAGTTGCAGGAGATTAAAAGATAATTAAGGCATTAATTTTGTTGTGAGTTGATTGAATTCATATTTGTACATGTAACACCTCCAGCTTTTGGCTCTATATGCATGATTGTATAATAATAAAGGCCTTCATAGGTGTTAAGCTAAGATTTTTTACCTACTGCCCAATTATTCATTATATCACTACAACAATTCATTAATTTTTTTAATTTGATAGTCAAGGTAAAAAAATGGAAAGTCAACTAGTCATTATTTCTGGAAAAAACACAAATAAACAGTGCCAAAGTCACAAATGTCATAGTGTGTGTGTGTGTGTGTGTGTGTGTGTGTGTGTGTAAGAAATATGAAATTAGCCATGACATGCATTTCTTTCTGGTCATATATGTTTTGTTTTCACAGTAATGCCTTAATTACCTGTTCTAACCTTCGAGTCATTCTTTTAATTGTCTGGTTCCTGTATCTTAGATTCTTACTTTAGCTTCAACTCTGAAATTATTACAAAAATTTACTAAAAAGACAATCAAAATATACAAACCAACATATCTGAAATACCAATGTGTTGACAAATAAGAAAGCACCAGATAACCTACAATAAAAATACTCGAATATAGTTGGTGGATTAAGAAAGACCACAATACCACTTTGGTTTTTGGCATGTGACTCCGGTGACTGACATTAAAAGGCTTTTATGCAGGAAAGGAGAAATAAGAGAGGCAAAAGACAATGTAAATCAAGGACAAGAAGACCCCTATACATAATCTGAATCCAATCTAAATTGAATAAATATACAGATGACAAACACTGCAGAAACATGTACAAAAAAGCAAGTTCAAAACACCTTTCAGAAAAAGAGGAAAGGTGTGATGTGGTTTATGAACTTAAACTTGAATTTGGGGGGGGGGGGGGGGGACAGCCAATACAACCCCAGTTTCAAAAATAATATTCAGGAATTTCCAGTTATTGAACAGAAAGAATAACCTGAATCTCAAACAAAATCTAAACTCCCAAACCTTCATTGTGACTTACAGGTTCCATGTTGTAAGTTTGAGAATTATAGTTAATAACACGGATTTCCTTTCATGACAGTGAACAAAACAGGGCATCAGACCCACTGGATTTCAAAGTTGCAAGTTGAAAATGCAATGTGTGAAAAATGAAAAATTCACAAAAAAAAAAAAAAAAAAAAAAATCCTCACTTTTAAAAAATTCAAATAGGCTACATCTTTAAAGGTATCAGAATTGTAATGTAGTAGCTTGACTTTATGCACGTGCTTTATCTTATAGCTAAAAATAATTAAAAAGGTTCTCCTTTATTGGTATTAATGAAGAAAGTACATAGCAACAACGACACTTACGGATACAGTAGCACCAAAAGTTTAAAATACAGGCACTAATAGTAGTTTTACCTACAAATATATTTTTCTTCAAAAAAAATTTTCTGTGTGTTTCAATCATTCCTACCCAATCATTAACACTGAACAGAAAATACTTTCCATGCAAACTTAAACAGAAACTCAGTTTTCCTATCTTTTCTTACCCCAAAGTTGCTGGTGGAATTTGCCAAAAATGGACCAGTCTATAAATTTAATTGCTTTCCAGAACTGTCTGCAGGATAAACTCCCCAGTTAGACCACTGAGCCCATGGTGTTGTCACAAGACATCACATACATTTGTTTTTGGCTACTATTGTGACTTTTAAACAGGATCTAAAGGATTAAATTACAAAAACTTAGGACACTACAGCCGGGACTGTTTTACTGCAACAATAAAAAAAATTAAATATACCAAATGTAAGTATTTGAAAGTTACATAATACTGTTCTTAAATAGCTTTTCTTCAACTTTTTTGGGAGTAAAACTTTTAATATATATATATATATATATATATATATATATATATATATATATATATATATATATATATATATATATATATATATATATATATATATATATATATGAATATAACATAACACATACACCCACTGGTTGATAATCATATCAGTCTTAATACTTATCCAATAAACTGTCCATGCTTTAAGTATTTTTTTTTGAATTGCTTCCTTGTTTTCGAATGCTTATTTACATCAAACAAATTGTTTTTCCAGTGAACCAACCCTTTAAAATTAAAGAATGACAAAGGGAAATTTCTGTACTTGTTTATTAAGTCTAATGGGAGTATGATATTGCTGAACAGGCATCAACCATGTACCAAACAGTGACTGGTCCACATCAACCTACGTAATAGTCATTCCAACAGCACCCATTTAGATATATTAAGGACCTGACAAATGATCTGTAATGGAATAAACAGCCTAACATACAGTACAAATTTTAGGTAGCTGATGGAGTGTGAGAACCCATTTACCTCCTATTTATCACTCATCTACATTTAGTAAACAGCAAGAAATCATGGATACTGTATTTCTATTTCAGTGAACATATTCACGCAAAATCGATTGAAACATTAGTAAGTCATACTGGAGGTTGCAGTTTTACATTAAAAAACAAAGCTATCATAACCTTGTATCTCACACCATTGTTGGTGCACACAATCAAATGAAAGTGATAAAACAGCTCTATGCTGCTAAACCTTACATTTTCTTGCAGTGACAGGTATATAGGGAACCCTACAAAAAAAGGTTGACACAAGTCAGCTTATTACAAACTTCCAATATTCAAATACAGCAAAACAGATAAACAGAAACATGAGCTGACCGATGCCTTATTCTATCCAGCTTATTTATTCTGAGACAGACTGTAAACAGATGTATCAAGTCTTTGACATGCTTCTCCTCTGTAACTAGGAGATAAGTTAGCCCTGGGAACAAATCCATTTTTTTTTAAATCACAACTTTCATATCTTAAAAAATTCTGCTATGTGCTTTCTCAGTTAAATCATTTACTTATATATACTAATCTATCTGTGTGTTTCATGATTTCCAGGAATGTTAGTCCCCACCCAATTTAATAAAACCAAACAAGCCTATAATCAGCTTAATGTCCAAACATTCTCCGAAAAGTCTTCAATTTGTCTCTTGAAGGTCAGATCTGGCATTTAGTGATTGGACAATTCAATATGGGGAAACTGTGACTGTGAAATAGAGTAAATATGGAGCCCTTCACCGTATTTCATAATTCATTTGATTTATTATCCATCTATACATCTGAATGCACTCACAAAAATGTTTCCGGCATTGTAACTGGTATTGACATTAGAAATATTAAATGTTGTTTATGGGCTCACAGTGTTATGTAAAATGCTGAGTGCTATTCAATTTTTGAATAAAGAATACTTCTTCTTGACAGCTTTTATTGATTTAAATAAATCTTTTGACCTGGTGTAACACTAAGAGTATTTGAAATTAGACTTGGCTAAAGGATGCAATGGAAAATATGAAACTAATTATGTCCATCTACTGCATAGACAAAAGGCAGATTAAGCACTTTTCCATAGAATATTTGTAAGAACTTGGAACCTGTTTGGTTAATTCAACCTTTTAGTCATATTGTCATTTTTTAATTTCTCTTGCATAAAAATGTCATTCTTAAGCAGTACAGTGCTACAACATAAGAATCATTTGTTACAGTTATTTATAGTGAAAATTGTACAATCTCATAAAATGTAATCCATTTTCCATTATAAGAGTAAATAAAAAAGCAAAAATGTTTGGTACTTCAAACAATATAAAACCCCTACTTGAATCAGGGCCTTACTATTGCAAAATTTGATCTTATGGCATAAACAAAAATACTGAAATTCAGAAGTTGATTATTCATGCAATTGAACAGAATGTCACTGGGTGGGCAAGTCTAATTATTGCCAAATCAAATGAGAAAAGCCTGCAAAAATAAATTACTTGTTACAAAAGAAAAAATGTTTTCTTTCTTTCATCTTTTAAAACTTTGAAGCTTAAGAGAGGCTTTTGTTTTCTAATAGTCTTTGGTAAATCAGCTTTAACTCGAGCATCAATCTTCAATAGTATAAAATTATATTTCATATGGTGTACTTAAGAAAAAGTACTCAACAAATTCAATGAAATGTACAATAACTATGCTTTTTAATTTAAAGAAATAGGAATGAAAAGGATTGCATAATATCATCTTATTCAAACTTCCACATAATTGTATTACATTTGCTGAGAGATCAGTTCAAACAAAAGCAGTTGTACTTAGTTCCAAGATAATGAAATGTTTCAAAATGAAAATAAGCATTTGCTTAAGCCAAAGAATATAAAAAAATTTCAAACCTTTTGTATAATTCATCAGTGGCATTGTCAAATATGCATCAAAAATAGGACAAAACCATTGTTAAAAGAAACCAATCAAAGACAAAATTCTGGCATTATGTTCCTATCTTTTGTTAGATTATACGTAGTTTAAAAGCCTCTATGAGAATGTGCAAGAAATTTTTGATGAACTAAATTAACTCAATTGCTATCATCAGCTAAAACTTTAGTTACATATTTGTTAAATAATTATTACACCAAATTTTTGCCATATTCCCTGGTTTTAAGGATTAGTTTAAGTTTGGTTTTCTTTTAATTAATATCCACAAACAAGTATGCATTTCGTACCAGTATCCGCAAAACTTGTGTTTACACATTATTCAGAAAGGTACTTTTTTTCAAAATTTTCAGTTTGAATGACTAATTTGTAATTTTTAAATAACTGAAAATACTTTAAGCACACAGATTCAGTGTCTTCATGTTTGTCTGCCAGTGTCATTCCAAAGGATCTGAGCTGACTGTGCTATACTGACTTTAAAGCCTTAATACTTTGTAAAATACAACAAAAAGATGCCATTTAATTCTGTTTCAAATAATTATTTATTTTTATGGAAGACAGACTATTTTTTTTTTTTTTTTCAATATTACTAGATGGGTAAAACTTAACTAGCCAAACTTAATGAAGTTGTCTTTAACTTTTGGACAATTTTTTCGATACTTATGAAAAAAGTGTGTCTTAATATTAACATATGCCAGTCTCTATTAATATAAAAAAACAAAAGTTGCTCAACAATTCAAATACCATAGAATCTACTGGTTCATATATACATTTCAAATACCCTTTCAATCCAAAACTTTTTTCACAACTTTCCAACATTACATCCAACTTATTCAACTGATATCTAATCATACTATGCAATTTTTTTCTACAAATAATGATAAGATACCACTTTCTGACAGGTCTCACTCTCCTCTCTACTGATTTGAAACCATCCCATCAAAGTAATAGTATCCACGTTAATAACAGCTTAAGTTGAAATAGGTCAATATTATGGAATATTGCTGACGAAGTATATGCTGTTGGATTAGAACGCCAACCATGAACTTTAATAAGTAAAAAATACTACCTAAATATATTTAACAAAAACTGAATCGATCGATCCTACCCACACAACACCCACTCACTGACACGATGCATTTCAAAGTGTAGCAAAAGTTTCACACAGTGTCTTCCTTATAGTTATAACCGTACCTAACCACCAAATTATAACATATCTGATACATTAAGCTCACAAAAGAATGACTACTTTTTTAAAGTTTAAAAATAAAGATAAAGTAAAACAACTATTGTGTTTTATAACATACCTTTAGTTTAGTGCTTCCTGCTTGTTGCTGTTGCTTTATTTAGTTCAGAAATTCTGACCTGCCTCCAGTTCCAGGAAGTATTTATTCGTCATTGTCACATGACTAGTGACGTAGGCGTCAAAATGGTGGTGATTACAAGTTTACCTGAGCTGACCCAGTTTTATCTAAGTGGAATAAGAGCCAGTTTTCAACTTCAAGTGATTAAGTAACTTATTAAGTTTTAGGGTGGATGTTTGCTGAGTAGCAGCTTGATTCATTTCCTCAATCGGAAGAAAATGTTTTTCAAATGTGTGGTGTTTGTGTTAAACTGCGTGTTTGCAGGTAAGGACGTGATTCTGGCGGATTGATTCAAATCCAAAGATAGAACGGAATTATAATACTGGGAGGGGGGGGGGGACTTAAGCAACGCGTGCTGGAATTCGATCCCTTTTTAAATCTAAACTGAGCGAATTGAAATCTAAATCCTGTCAACGTGATGATTTCTTTAATAGACAGCTTTAAATTCAAGAATATAAACTAAATAAATATTTTTTTATAATTTAAATAGTCTTGATTAAGTTGATAACCATCAATCCTTTCTCATTTTGTTTGCCATTTTGTCACCAAATCAGTTAAATCATTTATTTAAAATTTGCTTATGTTTTAATTCAGTTGGATGGGCATCAGATAGTAGCTTAAGATTTTTGGCTGTGGGTGACTGGGGAGGTCTCCCCTCCAAGCCATACACCACACATATAGAGACTTCTGTAGCTCATGCCATGGGGAAGACAGCAGCCAAGTACCAAACCAAGTTTACCCTAGCACTGGGTGATAACTTTTACTTTGATGGTGTTAAAGATGTGGATGATACCAGATTCAAGGTACTAGCACATACATGTATATAAGTACTGTTATTGTATACTTAGCATGAATTTCATGCGTTAGCACTCCAGTATTGACGATTTTGAGCTGTATGTACACTGTACTAACTCAATTAAAATAAGGACTCAGAAAGTGTAAAATGAAAACTGGTTTCTGCACCAGCCGTGGTGCAGGAGTTTTCAAATCTTTATCTTTCCTGTCATCTCCTCAACTTGCACATTCCTGGAAAGCCAACCAGTTTTCCCATTGACAGAGCAAGATTCGTCTGCCTGTCTACCAGTAAGGTTTCTGTCAAATCATTTATAAGCTCTCGAGGAGAGAATGGCCGGCCGCAACAAACAATCAGATTCCTCTGCAAGAAATCTGTTTGAAATCTTTCCCCACCAGGAAACAAACACAAATAATCACAGTGTTTATGCAACTACTATTCTTTACATTAGTAATAGTACAGTAGGTTGTTTTCTGGCAGGAAAAATATTACATCATTATCATTATTTGAAGAAGTCTGGTTTTATTTTTTCTGGGTGCTTAATTTCACAGTGGCCTAACTGGTAATCAAGCAGATGACTCTTACTCATGGCTCTGTCTATAGCAAAACTGGTTGGCTTTACAGGAGTGCATGAGTTAAAAAGATGAGAGAGATGTAAGATAAAAATTTGAGAGCTCCCATGTAAACTGGTTTTTGATTTACACTTTTTGAGGCCTTTGGTTTCATGCATTAGCATAGTATACATATCAAAATTACCTATAGGATAAGATGAGATAAGATAAGATAAGACTTTATTAAGCCAATTTTAAAAATCGGAAATCATTTTCCATTTGGGACAAGTTTGATAATATACAGAGTAAAAGTAATACAATAGATAAATTAAGAATTTGTTTTTCAGGCCTACCCAACTACCAGACTCGGCACTGAATGATCCAGAATTCACCGGTAAATCGGACCACACTACCCGATTTCGAGATGTGTGTTAGTACGCATTTCACAGTATCAGACGCGACACCGCTCTTGCCTAGTACGTGATGTGATAGTGACGATTCTCAGTGGGGTTGAAAAGTATTGCATCACCACTCAAAATTTGTTCAGGGTATGATACTGTGTAATGCGATCTGACACACACCTTGAAAACGGGTAGTGTGGTCTGATCTACCGGTGAATTCAGGATCATTCGGTGCCAAGTCTGGTAGTTGGGTAGGCCTGTTTTTGAGATCAAATTAAATGAAATTAAAGTGCTAAGGCATGAATTTTGAGCTAATGTATTCTGTACAATGCATTGGTTATGGCCTATTTTCTTTTAGCCACTTACATTTAAGTTCTATTTATATATAAATATCTAAGTCTAGATTCATACATATGTGCATATATAATTTTAAAGGCATAAAGCAGCATGTAAATTGTACTAAGTAAAGCAACAAAAACCTAGTTTTGCAACCTCAGCAAAATACCAACAGCCAAGCACTGTATATATTTGTTGCTTTAGATTTTTATGAATATTTGCCATGAAGTTAGATATGAGTAGATTACAGTTTACTTATCAAACTTGGCAAACATTGCACCTGTCATACTTTAGAGAAGGGCAATATTCATAGCTTAAGAAAATATGGACTCAAAATTTATATCATATAAAGGAAAACTTTTTTTTAATGACAAAACCATTGTAAAGTGAATGGAGCCTTTAAATCTCAGTTTGCACCTTTGTTAGCATGGTTTTATCATTGTCTCCTTGGGCATGGCCTTATTGTCTGAGTCCAAACTTGGCATCACATGAGCATATATGGCTAAAATATTGTTCATACAAAATTACTTTATCAAATGTCACAAGAATTGCAACTACGGTTACACACATACACATTTGAATTTCTAACAATACCTGTCCACTTATGGCCACTTGCTAAAGGTTAAAATCTTTATTTAGGATACATTTGAAAATGTTTACACTGACAAAGCCTTGCAGACACCATGGTTCCTTGTGGCAGGCAACCATGACCATAGGGGAAATGTTTCAGCACAGATTGAGTATTCCAATAAGTCAAAGAGATGGTAAGTTAGAGTGCTGCATAAAAGATGAATGCTTAACCTTAATAAAACGGTCATTTATGCAGGCTTTGTGTCTTTTTTACATGAAACTTTTATGTATACTTGCAACAGTTTAGTGCAAATGTCCAGTTATCAAATACATTTATAATTTATAATAATTTATCATTTAATTGCAGGAATTTCCCAAACTATTACTATCCCCTTCATTTTACTATCCCTGGTTCTAATGCCACAGTGAGCATTTTGATGCTGGACACTATTCAGCTCTGTGGAAACACCATACATGACAAATTAGGGGACCAACCCCAGGGGCCAAAAGATATAGAGAAGGCCAACACACAGTGGCAGTGGCTTGAAAGCAGCCTTGAAAACAATAAGTAATAATCACATTTTTTATAAGAATTTTTTAATGGTGCAGCATTTTATGGGAACATGCATAAATATCAAAAATACATAAATGGCAGTTTTAGATGGAAAGTTTCAGCAATGGGCCTTCAGTTTGTTTTGAATATAAGAAAGAGAGAGATTACAAAAATGTATTTAATAATTGCTTGTTTTATTTTTTGTAGTGCCAGTTTCATCATAGTTGCTGGGCATTACCCTGTGATATCTATTGCTGAACATGGTCCAACATCATGTCTAGTAGAGACCTTGATGCCAATGTTGTACAAGTACAAAGTGACCTCTTTCTTTTCTGGGCATGATCATAATCTACAGGTATGGATTTAAACAATTAACACTTCCTCAGGTGGAAACTTTATGAACAATGTTTTCGGTTTTTATCATTTGAAGCCATTTGAGATTGGTAAATTGTCTTTTACTGGAACGACAATGTCTACCTAGAAAACAAATTGAGCTGATGTGACTGCTGATGATTCAATCTATCAAGTACCCTAGTATGTGCCAAGTCTTCTGTGCCTGTTTTGCCGGGCTCAGTCACTACCAAAGGTCCTGGGGAATAGTATTCAGTTCCATTGTGGCAACATCCCAAAACTAGACATTGTTATACCACTTCTAGATAAAATTTGAAGTAGTTTCCTTTTTGCACTTCCTTGTCATGTTACATGTATCAGTGTTGGATTAGCCTTTTTTTTAACACCTCTCACATGATGGGGAGAAAAGAATGATTTCAGTTTGATTAAGTTTGCCAGTATTAGTTGTGTGGTTAGAGTGTCCATTGTGTGAACTACTTTGTCAAACCAATTTCCATTCTTTTTTATATGTGAATAGCACTCTTATGTAATGTTTACATAGTTACATTTTCTTCTTAATTTTCAATTACAGATATTTATATAAATGTCCATTTCAGCATCTACAGGTCAACCAGTCAAATGTGTCTGTGGATTATTTTGTCATTGGATCAGGTAACTTTGTGGATCCCTCCACGGCGCATGTCAGCAAAGTTCCCAGTGGCTCTCTGAAATACCACTGGGCTAATATATTGAAACCTGGAGGATTTGCATACATTGAAGCAACCCCTCAAACCATGACCCTCTCATTTATTCAAGGGGATGGTACATACTTATACAGTCACTCCATGAAACCAAGAAAGTAAACTTACAAGGAAATCCATTGCAAATATTATTGTATTCCAAATATTATTGTATCCTTTTATAAAATCCTTTAAAAAATTTACTGATGAGTGCCAATATAGAACAGTATCCTTAAAATTATCTCCTTGCTTTTAAGAAGCAAGTTTACAATCAGTCTATTGTGATATCCTTCCCCTACATCGAATGCCACTTGAGATTAACAGCTAGTTAATTGTCAGCAATCCTTATCCTAACTGGACTTTGTTACAGTTTCTCTTGACATACATACTGTAAAAAATGTTTATTAACATAAATGAAAATTTTAAGTTCAAAATATCAGCACCAATACATTAAATATGTTTATTTTCATATGATAAGAACTAGTCAGCCTATTTTTATTTCTATACATAATGATTGTATTATTCTATTAATTTTATAAGGAGATTTAATTGCTGAATTACTCATAAGCATCAATAATATTAATGTGCCTATTACTAAAAGTGTTTTGAATATTTTTTTCTGTGATGTCCCATTAAGAAATAACAAATATAGTGGTGAAAATAAAATATGATTTTTGCAACTTCTTTTATCTGCTTTGCTTATTTACATAAATTAAGTATTGGTGTTTAAAAAAATCATAAAAATGTGCAAATACTTGAAATTAAGTATGGTGGATGGTGGTCTCTCTCTCTCTCTGGATTGTAAGTAATATCAGTTTTTCCACTGAAATATCTTTCTCATTGACTGAGAAATTATTTTTAAAGCATGAAATCAATCTACAAGTACAATCGGCATATCACTTCACAACACCAGGGCCCAGTTTCATCAAGGCTGGATAGCATTGTCCGGTGGTTAAAAATGGCTGCCGTCCTCTGTCTTAAAATATAATAAAAGTATATTTTAATAATATTTTTTTAATATTTATATTAATTATTTTACAAATTATTTTGAGTTACATCTTTAACATCTTGAACTTGCTTTTACTTGGTTGTAAATGTATGTTCCTTCTATACTTGAACAGTTTCAGTCAAAACATGCAATGATTTGATCAAAGTAACACATGTAGATTTTCAAATTATCACTTTTAGGCAGGCATTTGATTGTGCCAATTTTCCCACACTTTTACTATCCCCTTCAATTTATTATCCCTGGCTCCCAAGCCACAGTGAGCATCTTGATACTGGACACTATTCAGCTCTGTGGAAACACCAAGCATGACTTTGCAGGGGACCAACCTCAAGGGCCAGCAGATATTAAAGTAGCAAATGCCTAATGGAATTGGCTTAAAGAAAATCTCATAAACAACAAGTAATCGTTTCTTTCATATCATTAGTAGTACAAAAGAGCTTCAATATTTCAGGGGCAATAGGGGCTTTGCCTTTGCAGCATGCATGAACAGCAGTCAATCTACCCCACCTGGGCCTTTTGTTTTTGCCAACTGTTCATTTGGCAGTGAAGTGCTCGTTTAATTAAGACTACAGACTGATATCTACTAGTACTACCAGTGGCCTCATTAGTAACACTCCCACAATTCATAGTTTTGTAGTGATTTGGAGGGGAGGGAGGGGAGAAAACACCTGGGATTCGACTGGGATTTGAACCCGGGACTCTTGCAAACCATGCAACTGATCTCCCAACTGAGCTACCAGGCCAATCCAGGCCAGCCACTACCCCTGCGGAAATCTTATTTAACACTCACTTAGGGTTCTCAATCAAACAATGTTTTTTTTTTCTTTTAATGAAAAATGTCCTTTATCTATTCTAGGACATTCTGAAGGACTTCCCAAAAACATTTCTCAAAATGTTACTTTCATTACAGAACAACATTAGTACTGTGAAGAAATACACCAAATTTTCTAGAATAGATTGAAAACCGTAAGTGAACGTTAAATGAGACAAATTTTCGCAGGGGTACATTTCTCCCACAAGTGCCAAAAGACATGAGTCCAACAGCCCTGCCACATTTGTGGCAATTTTGGGGGAGATAACACCTGGTTTGACCGAGATTAGAAACCGGGACCCTCACAAACTGTGTGACGGCTCTCCCAACTGAGCTACCGAGCCCAGGCAAAACCCAGCCAGCCACTACAGTTTTCTGTCTGTGCGTACATTCCCTGTAGCTCATGCCATGGGGCAGACAGCAGCCAAGTACCAAATCAAGTTTACACTAGCACTGGGTGATAACTTTTACTTTGATGGTGTTAAAGATGTGGATGATACCTGATGCAAGGTACTAGTGCGTGGACGATAAAAAAAAGAAAAAAAAAATGAGAAAGATTGTTATTTTGACTGGCAATTTGTTATAAATATCTCATTGAAATTGAATAAAGACACCTTTTGATTTGGAACTGAAGACTGCAGTTGAGTTCTTCATTGACACCGACATTGCTTGATAACTGGTGGAGGACATGAGCAAATTTATCAAATTTATAACAAATTAAACAATAAGAATCTTTCACCTGTATCTTTTTCACTTTCGCCTGAGAAACTCTGGACGGAAACTCTCACACGCACCTAATGAAGTGCCAACACATCTTTTACTTTTGACTTCATTCAAGTATGTGGGAACAAAACGCTTCTACAGTGACTCACTTTTGAACCAAATAAACTTTATCATACATGTATACTTATCATGAATTTCATGTATCACTACTCCTATTGAAGATTTTGAGCTGTATGTATACGCTGTCCTATCACATTTAATCAAAGGCCTCAAAGTGTGTAGAATGAAAACCATTTTTTGAATCAGCTGTCCAAAGGAGTGCTAAGGCATGAATTTCTTGCTAATGTATACTGTACAATGCATTGGTTTTGGCCTATTTTTCTTTTAGCTAATTACATATAAGTTGTATTTATATTAAAGTCTAGATTCATACATATATATAATTCTCAATGCATAATGCATTGTGTAGATTTTACTGAATAACACAAGAAATCTAGTTTTGCAACCTCAGCAAAATACCATGAGCCTAATACTGTATTATTTCTTGCTTCAGATTTTTATGAATACTTGCCATGAAGTTAGATATGAGCTAGTAGATAACAGTTTACTTATCAAACTTGGCAAACATTGCACCTGTCATACTTTAGAGAAGGTCAATGTTACTAGCTTAAGTAAATATGGACTCAAAATTTATGTCATATAAAGGAAAACATTTTTTTAAATGACAAAACCATTGTAAAGTGAATGGAGCCTTTAAATCTCAGTTTGCACCTTCATGGTTTTATCATTGTCTCCATATGCATGACCTTATTGCCCGAGTCCAAAGTTGGCATCAAATGAGTATATATGGCTAGAATATCACTCAAACAAAATTACTTTATAATTATCAAATGTCACAAGAATTGCAACTACAGTTACACACACACACTTTTGAATTTCTAACAATACCTATCCAGGCTGCTTATGGCCACTTGCTAAAGGTTAAAATCTTTTTTAGGATACATTTGAAAATGTTTACACTGACAAAGCCTTGCAGACACCATGGTTCCTTGTGGCAGGCAACCATGACCATAGGTGAAATGTTTCAGCACAGATTGAGTATTCCAAAAAGTCAGAGAGAGATGGTAAGTTAGAGTGCTGCACAAAAGATGTATGCTTAACTTAAATAAAACAGTCATTTATGTAGGCTTTGATATTATTTATTTAAGATCTTGTCTATTTTAACTAGCACATTTAAGATGTACAAGTTTTACATGTCATTTGGTCAATTTCAACAGATCACAAGGTCATATTAGTAAGTTTGTGTCTTTTTTAGGTGAAACTTTTGTGTATTCTTGCAACAAAGTTCAGTACAAATATCCAATTATCAAATACATATATAATTAATAATAATTTATTATTTTAATTGCAGGATTTTCCCAAACTATTACTATCCCATTCATTTTACTATCCCTGGTTCTAATGCCACAGTGAGCATTTTGTTGCTAGACACTATATTCAGCTCTGTGGAAACACCAAGGATAACAAATTAGGGGACCTACATGTACCCCAGCAAACACGCAATGGCAGTGGCTTGAAAACAATGAGTAATAGTCACACTTTTTAATAACAATTTTTAATAGATATAAATGGGGACACACATTAATAATAATAATGCATGAATGGCAGTTTAAGACCCCATTCCCAGAGATTAGATTGTTCCAACTAGATCGACCTAACTCACTGGGGGTTCACGCTAAATAGCTGTCAGCTGAGCGGGCACGAAAGTTAATTACCCCCTTACAGCTTGTAGTAGGTGGGACAGATATTTAGGCCGGATTATCTGACAGTAATCTAGTGAGACTCCCCATGGGGATAGATTGATCTAAAAACCATGGGAATGCACCCTTAGATGGAACCTTTCAGTAATTGGCCTTCAAAATGTTTTGAATGTGAGAGAGAGGGAGATGACCAAAATGTATTTAATAACCTTTTGTTTTACTTTTTGTAGTGCCAGTTTCATCTTGGTTGCTGGGCATTTCCCTGTGATATCTGTTGCTGAACACGGTCCAACATCATGTTTCTTAGAGACCTTGATGCCAATGTTGTATAAGTACAAAGTGACCTCTTTCTTTTCTGGGCATGATCATAATCTACAGGTATGGATGTATACAATCAACACTTCCTTCATTGGAAACTCTATGAACAATGTTCTTGGTTTTTATCATTTGGAGCCATTTGAGATTGGTAAATTTTCTTTTACTAGAACGACAATGTCTACCTAGAAAACAAATTGAGCTGATGTGACTGCTGATGATTCAATCTATCAAGTACCCTAGTATGTGCCAAGTCTTCTGTGCCTGTTTTGCCGGGGCTCAGTCACTACCAAAGGTCCTGGGGAATAGTATTCAGTTCCATTGTGGCAACATCCCAAAACTAGACGTTGCTAAACCACTTCTAGATAAAATTTGAAGTAGTTTCCTTTTTGCACTACCTTGTCATGTTACATGTACAGTGTATCAGTGTTTCATTTGCCTTTTTTTTTCATACTTCTCACATGATGGTGTGAGAGCATAAGTTGTATGGTTAGGTTTTTTATTGTTAGTATTATTTTGTCAAACCATTGCACTCTTTGTTATACGTGAATTGCATAATAATGAAAAATGGCTACATTTTCTTCTTAATTTTCAATTACACAAGTTTCATATTTGTATAAATTTCATCATCTACAGGCCAAACAGTCAGATGTGTCTGTGGATTATTTTGTCATTGGATCAGGTAACTTTGTGGATCCCTCCATGGCACATGCCAGCAAAGTTCCCAGTGGCTCTCTGAAATACCACTGGGCTGATAAATTAAAGTCAGGAGGACTTGCATACAATGAAGCAACAACTCAAACCATGACCCTCTCTTTTATTCAAGGGGATGGCACATACTTATACAGTCACTCCATGAAACCAAGAAAGTAAACTTACAATGAATTGCATTGCAAATTTTGTATCCTTTTTAAAATCCTTTAAAAAACTTATTGATGAGTGCCGTATGGAACAAAATCCTTGAAACATATCTCCTTGCTTTTAAGAAGCAAGTTACCAATTTGATATCAGTCTATTGTGATATTCTTCTCCTACATCGAATGATATTAACAGCTAGTTAATTGTCAGCGGTCCTTATCCTAACTTGACTTTGTTACAGTTTCTCTTGACATACTTGCTTTTTGAAAATGTTTAATGACATAAGGATATGATAACAACTAGCCAGCCAATAATATTAATTTTCCTCTTACTAAAAGTGTTTTGAATATTTTTTCTGTTACATTCCATTTTTTCTGTTACATTCCAGAAACAACATGTAGAGGTGAAAATAAAATATGATTTTTGCTACTTATTTTATTTGCTTTGCTCATTTGCATAAATTAACATTAAAATGTTTTTCAAAAATCATTAAAAATGTGCTAATTATTTAAATATAAGTACAGTGGATGGTGGTCTTTCCACTCTGAATTGTAAGAAAGAAGTAATATCAGTTTTTCCACTGAAATGTCTTCCTCATTGACTTAGAAATTAAAGCATGTAATCATTCTAGAAGGACAATCAGCATATCACTTCAAAAAACCAGTTGTTGAAGAGGTGATATTTGAAATTATTTTTCTTGTATCAGAGAAATATCTGTCATAGTTCAGGCAAGATAAACGGAGGCAATAACAGATGGAGTAACTGTCTTTGCTCAGCAATGAACAGTTCCAAAAATATGTTTCAAATGGTTGGGGGCATTCATAGACTGTCATTACGATTATGGAGGGTTTTTGTAATATCAGCCATGGTTTTTGCACTTCAAGATAAGTTTGTGGTCTGGCAAAACATTTGCACACTAGATTTCTATGAATTAAAATATAGTCACATTTGAAATCTTTACAATATTATCTGATCTGGCAAATTCTCAACTCAGAATATGACCAGTGTGTCTGCCGACAAGCATTACAGGCTATGATGTTGAAGCTTGATAATAGAGTTGCAGCTAACACACATGGTCAAATATTTTAACATCTTATCAGCCTCAAAAATGGCACATTTTCAGGGCTCAGATTGTGTTAAATGGACAACATTAACAGCTAAGCTATTTTCAGCTTTAGTTCATTATTTTAGGCATATCATGTATGATTAACAACCTGTGTCACATACTTGGTATTCTGAACAATTGTTTGTCAGCAAAACATCAGGCTATATTGGTAAATGATATCCAGTTATATCTATAGTGTAATGTTAGGTTTGCTGATCAACCCATAAGGAGGGTTTATGTTGGCAGTATATAAAGCATGCATTTTGATAAACACACAATACCAGCTGCATACTCATTCAGCAACACTAGAAGAAAAAATAATGGCAATTGCTGGAGTATTGCTGGCATTGTGCTGCATGATCTCAGGTAAGAATTTAAATGAAAGGCACGTTAATGAAAGTTGTCTTCACCTTGTTATTATAAGCCACTTAACGTTTTCTTTTCATGTGGAATGTTTCATGTATGTCTCAGATATGTTATCTAATTTTTTTCTCAGTTGGATGGGCATCAGGTAGTAGCTTAAGATTTTTGGCTGTGGGTGACTGGGGTGGTCTCCCCTCCAAGCCATACACCACACATATAGAGACCTCTGTAGCTCATGCCATGGGGCAGACAGCAGCCAAGTACCAAACCAAGTTTACACTAGCACTGGGTGATAACTTTTACTATGATGGTGTTAAACATGTGGATGATGCTAGATTTCATGTATGTCTCTATGATTGTTCCACTTTGTTTTACCCTTAGACTATCTAATGTTTGTGCAGATTATTTGTATCCAAATGTAATTTTGAAAAGCAGCATTTAATAGAACTATCATATTTATAGATTTGTTATTTTCTAGCAGTAGGTCAAAAATGTAAACATGCAAGAATTTTAATTCTTAGTTGGTAAGACTGATTTTAAGGTTGATTGTCATATATCATTTCAGTCAGTGGCCAATATTGATAATTTTCTGGCAAAATGACATAAAAGTAATTCACAGTTTGTCATTTCACATGCTGGTTTCATTTTGTTATGCAATTGTTTAGCACTGCTGACATAAAATTTCAGGAAACATTTGAAAATGTATACACTGACAAAGCTCTGCAGACACCATGGTACATAGTGGCAGGCAATCATGATCATAGGGGAAATGTTGATGCAGAAATTGAGTATTCCAAAAAGTCACACAGATGGTAAGTGACCAGATTTGTGCATGTAGCCTTTTTTAAGGAATATGTATTTGAACAAATGCATGTCTACTTATAGGCATTTCCACTGATTAACATCTAAACATTTTTTCTATCAGTTATCAATTTTTTGTCTTAAAATATTATAAAAACATAATAATAACATTATAATAATATTTTTATTATATTATATTAATTATTTCACAAGTTATTTTAAGTTACATGTTTAACATCTTGGGTTTGCTCCAACTTGGTTGTAAATGTATGTTCCTTCTATACTTGAACAGTTTCAGTCAAAACATGCAATGATTTGATCAAAGTAACACATGTGGATTTTCAAATTATCACTTTCAGGCAGGCATTTGATTGTTCCAATTTTATTTGCAGGAATTTCCCTCACTATTACTACCCCCTTCAATTTTCTATCCCTGGCTCCCAAGCCACAGTGAGCATCTTGATGCTGGACACTATTCAGCTCTGTGGAAACACCAAGCATGACCTTGCAGGGGACCAACCCCAAGGGCCTGCAGATATTAAAGTGGCAAATGCCCAATGGGATTGGCTTGAGGAAAATCTCAAAAACAACAAGTAATCATTTCTTTTATATCATTAGTAGTACAAAAGAGTTTCAATTTTTTGATATAAGGCAATTAGTCTCACGGGCAAATTTATGTGACATATACATTTTTTTTTTTTTTTTTTTTTTTTTGAGAGGGCAACAATGAAAAAAATGTAAGTCTGTGGCTATAATTCTATTAGAAATCATTTTGTTGGTGCATTTTATAAACTGGTTGGGAGAGAGAGAATTGATAGAAAATCTTGTATTGAATTTCTCATTTTGTTGTACCTTTTCTAGGGCCAGCTACATTATAGTTGCTGGTCATTACCCTGTGATATCAATTGCTGAACATGGACCAACTAAATGTTTGACACAGAAACTGATGCCCATGTTGTACAAGTACAAAGTGACAGCTTTCTTTTCTGGACATGATCACAATCTGCAGGTATACATATAAATTTAATGTTATCATATAAGCAACATAATCATACATGGGAATGATATGAATAATATACTCAAATTCTTTATACTTACTTTGTTTAGCAATTTCATAATGGACTGGCTGTCTGTAGCTATAGGAAAAATAGTTTACACATTCCATGGTCAGTGTAAAATGGTTATTTTGTTATGTCATTGTATTTTGGGAGATATACACATTTCTAGTACAGTTAATGTTATTTTTTATGAAAATGTCAATTTCAGCATCTGCAGCATACCCAATCAGGCGTGCCTGTAGATTATTTTGTGATTGGATCTGGAAACTTCGTTGTCACCTCCACAGCACACCACAGTGCAGTGCCCAGTGGCTCTCTGAAATACCATGGGGCAGACAAACATAATGGCGGATTTGCTTACATTGAAGCAACCCCTCAAGCCATGACCCTCTCTTTTATAAGTGGAAGTGGTGCACATTTGTACAGTCACTCCATGAAACCAAGAAAGTAAATCTGTACTGGATGGCATTACAAATATTGCAAAAAATGTTTATTAATTTCCTATGACTGTAGTTGGAGAGTGATGATATTTTTTTCTTTGGAACAATATCCTAGACACTTTTCTTCTCTCTTCTGTTTTAAAACAATGATGTTATTTGATTTTATAACATTGTGGTGCCTTTCCATTTTCACAACTGAATAAAAGATTCTAAAATTTGATGTATGTTTTGCTTGTTTGTTTTCTGTCTGTAGTTGTTAGCTTTGTTTGATTAAGAAGTTCTAATACTGGGGTAGTTTCCAGGTCTGTAGCCAGCAATTTCAAAGTTTTTTTAAAAGAAAATGCCCTTGAGAGGAGCACACCTTGTTTAGCCAAAATGTCAGTTTGTTCAGAACTCATTGCCCCTGGTCTCATCAAAAACTATATATATTAGTGCAAAGAAATGTCATGACATACATATATCCAAGAAATCAGGCACCATGTTACTCTCTACTCAAGGCTTAGCTGACATTATTATGTACTCCAAATCAGAAGTCTGTTACCTGGTACAGCGTACACTATATTTTCACCCTTTCTAGTATCACAGAGATATCCTACTTTGTAATATGGGTGTGTCTCGATAGTCCTAGGGGTTAACTGGTCTGAGGGTTCATTGGTTAAAAAAGAAAAATCATAACATTGTCATCTGTTTTTAAATAAAATGGTTTGTTGGTCATTCAGTTGGTCATTGTGAACATTCAGACCAATTTCAGACCTTCAGAAAAATGAACCTTTGGACTATTCTCTTGCACCTCGTATATAATTTCAAAAGCAACCAAAAGCATGGATTTTTATAATCACTGATTTGTTTAATAACAATTCATTATCAGTGAAATGTTAAATTTTAGAAACAGTCAATGACAAACTCACCATACCAATCCAAATTTTATGTTATGTTATAATGCTTTACTTGACAGGCTCATGATAACCATACCAACCAGTTTGCTTAATAGAATCAGGGAATTATATCGTAGACTACGATATAATTCCCTGATAAAATCAAAGCTAGTTCTTGTACTTGAAGCTGAGCTTGTATTTTGTGTAATCCTCAATAAGCATTCCAAGTCCTGCCAACCTTTGTGTCTATTTCATTTTTGTCAAGATATTAATACTGTCCATGAAACTTTTTATGTGCACTCAGCCCAGTCTGAAACCCCTGCTGGCCACCCTTTGATCATTTCTACAAGCACAGCAAGTACTAAAGACAAAGAATACAGATTCAAAAACCCATTGACGAAAACAGATGAGTCTCATGGTTTGAGTATAAAGAAAAAGCAAAGTGAAAAGTATGATAAGCTCCCTTCCTGACCAGAGCATAGGCAAATCTTATCTCATCCTCTCAGAGTAGATTTTATATACCCTCTACCAGGGCCACAGTTATTATTGTGGACATTTTTGGCAGACCAAAATGACTGTCTATTTATCTAGAGACATCTGTGAATATCTGTGAAAATCAATCTGTCCCCCTGGTAGAGGGTAGATTTTATATGGGATTTTCACTTTTTTCCTTGCATATAACACAAATTGCAAATATTCACTTGTCAAGTTTTGAATTACATTTCATTGAGTGTGTGTCAGGAAACATTTTCAATACATTTTTCATTTCTCTATAAAAATGGATACAAATTAACGTAATGGAATGAGTGCATTTGATCATGCCTGTAATAATATGCTCTAAATATGGTTTGAATAGCGGGCTGCCTCTTTCCAAAACATGGATCCATCCCCATCAGGTACCCTTAAAGAGGCCCATAAAATCTTGTAGCTAATTATTTATGCTCAGTACTGCAAATTAAATGCCTCAAAATGCACAATTTTACCTTTGCAAGGAGAGAAAGTAGAGGTAGTAAAAATGCCACTCCTCTTGATCTATGAGTTATTTTAAAGCCCTGGAGTTAATTTATAAAGTCAACAATTTTCAAAACAGATAATGTACTAAACTGAAAACATGATGAGCTACTGCAATAGGTTATTCTCAGCTTAGGCACGTGCATGATAACTATTTCTGTCATCCAAATATTTTGAGCGATTGAAATTAGTAAACAATAGATGGTTATCTTTGTGATGTTATGTTTAGCGTGCTGGTCAGCTAATTATAAGGACAGTACTCAGTTTAAATCAGGAAGCGAATAAGAGAGTTGATTTAACAGTATATAAAGCCACTGAGTTGACCACCCATGTGTTTTGGGTAAACTGAATTCACCTGATTGGAAGCAAAATGTTGACCACAAGGATTGTGCTTGTATTCAGCTGTATGTTCACAGGTAAGAATTAAAATGAAATTAATGGTTGTCTAGTCTATATTTTCTTTTGTGTGCACTTGTGTATGATAGTACAAAACCAGAAGACTTAAAAATCTGTTATTTTCGCCACACCAATTGCAATATTATGTAATATTATGAAAGAATGGAATTTTTAAAACCATCAGATCGAGGATTTATGTGGAAGAATGTGCCAATCTTTTAATGTGTCAGACAGATTTCATAAATAATAAAAATATTTACAGACACATTTACACTTACATGTACACCTTATACATGTAGTATGATTTTTTAATGATTTCAATATTATGCCATTTTGAAATGAAACAGATTTTTAAAATATGATCGGTTTGGTAATTTTTTTCACTTCAGTTGCATGGGCTTCAAGCAGTCCTCAGGGTTTAAGGTTCATGACCGTGGGTGATTTTGGTGGTCTCCCTTCCAAACCATACTACACAAACTTGGAGAAAACAGTTGCTCATGGAATGGGGCAAATTGCAGAAAAGTATCAAACCAAGTTTACCTTAGTACTTGGAGATAACTTTTACTACAAAGGTGTTAAAGATGCACATGATCCCAGGTTCAAGGTATTAATACATGTAGCTCACTGCTACTGCATAAATTAAATATCGATGTTCAGACATCATAGCCTGATTTTCAGAGCCATTGCAGGTTCTCTTTATCATTTTCAAATTTCTATACGTCTGCCTGTCGCGTCTTAACTTCAACAGAATTTGATAGAAGCTTACCTCAACAAACTATCAAACTGTCAATTTTTTTAAATAATTTTTTCACTCATATTTTATGAGTTCAGCTCAAATGATTGTTAACAGCTCATGATGTAACCAAGTCCTAGTTAATGACAACTCAAAATATAAAAGTGTTAAATTGACGAAACTTGAGCAAATCTCTACATTGTATGATTTTTTTATACACTTCGAGTTCCCTACCTATGCTTATCCATTGCAACAAGAAATATAAATGCCAATATTTTATATTTGTGAGGGATTTTTTTTATTGTTTTAAATCAGCACAAAGGTAGATGCATTATTGAATAAATAAATGCAGGAAAAAAACCTGATTTTCGATATCTGGATGATTACAAAGGGTTACAATATCCTTAATGAATATGAGTGTTTCACAATGTTGCATGTATCAGACAGATACATAACTTTAGGACATAAAGAAATAGTTATTTTTCTAGTTATCTTCCATTTTATTTCAGGAAACTTTTGAAAATGTATTCACTCACCAAGCACTGCAGACTCCATGGTATGTAATAGCAGGCAACCATGACCATAACGGAAATGTTGCTGCACAATTTGAGTATTCCAAACTGTCACACAGATGGTAAGTAACAAAGATGCTTACAAACTTAAAATGAAATGTTCTAGAGCTCCCCAATACCATTCTCACCAAGACTCAGGGACTATACAAGGTATTAAAAAGTCGCTTTGAGAAACTGAGAACCAAAATGAATACACTTTCTGCCTGTGATTAGCCTAGGTTAAACAACTGGCAGAGACAATGCATGGTCACCTGACCTAGCTGTAAAAATGCCTTTTGTGGGATATCATTTCCGAGCAATAGAGCTGTCCCAACCTGACTGGAAATTTTCAAATTATCACCTGGAAAGAGTCTGTTAAAGTATGGAAGAAGACAATCACTACTAAAGGCTCAATGCAGCCATCATGTTTTTTGGACTATCATTTTTGTTTTGAATGCCATGTGTATTTAAAAAGTGCCCAATTCAAACTTCAAGATTTTATACCAACTGTTCTACAGTAATACCAAACATTGTCATTAAATAAAATATTTATAAATAATAGTTGATGATGTTAGAGAAATGGTTGAAATATTACAGGCCATTGTGTTCAGGAGTTTCAAATCAAAATGCTTTTGACAATATATGTAATTTTTTTATTTCCAATTTTAATTGCAGGAAATTTCCAACTTATTATTATCCCCTTCACTTTACTATCCCTGGCTCTAATGCCACATTGAGCATCTACATGCTGGACACTATTGTGATGTGTGGAAATGTCAAGAGTGACTTCGATGATGAACAGCCTCAGGGGCCAGAAGATATTGAGAAGGCCGAGGCAGAGTTGCAATGGCTTGAAAACAACCTCAAACATGACAGGTACATACAATCATCTCCTTATCATCACAAGACAAATGAGTTTCAGTATCTTAATTAGTCTTGCAAAAATTATATCATATGTGTATAAAAATAATACAATGTTGAGATTTGCTCAAGTTTTATATGGAAACTTTTTAGTTAATGGATTTGAATGTCAATCTTATTTCAGAGATCATTTCTGTTTGTCATTTTTTTTTGTATTATTAGAGACACAGAAAAGAGAAAGTGGTTACGCAAATAATAGCAATATTTATCCCTGGATATTTTGTTTGACATTTTCCAGGGCTGACTATGTCATAGTTACTGGCCATTATCCAGTGATATCAGTTGGAGAACATGGACCAGCCTTGACTATGACAAAGAAGTTGATGCCTTTGTTGCACAAGTACAAGGTGACATCATACTTTGCTGGACACCAACATAGTCTGCAGGTGGGCATTTATTCCAAATTAATTCATTTTGTGTAACCGTTTTAATTGTCTTATTAATTGCCTGGTTGTCTGATTAAATGTTTAATTAATTGTCTAGTTGTAGATATTACACATTTTCATGTGGTAAATAAATGCTTCCACATTTAGCCAGTTTGCATTAAGCAGTTTTCCAAAATCTAACTAATGATCAAAGTATTATAACAGTTATCTAAAGTAATGGCACTGGGCATATTTTGTATCTACCTTTTTTATGGATTTTTCTTTAGTGTCGAGATAACACCTTTTTTAGTGTTTCAGAATTTAAAATTTGACAATGGCAATTTCAGTATCTGCAACATACCATGATGGGCACCGCTGTGGATTATTTTATCATAGGATGCGGGAACTGGTGTTCCCACTCTAAAAAGCACAATGATGTCCCTAGTGGTTCACTGAAGTTCCACTGGTCTGACACACACAGAGTTGGTGGATTTGGCTACATTGATGCAACACCTCAAGCCATGACCTTCTCATTCATTGCAGGGGATGGGAGACAAGTGTTTAGCCACACCATGAAACCAAGAAAATTATAAAAGATCATGAATGCTTACATAAGAATATTTGTTTTGCTTGTACTAGTACAGAATTCGCCATGATTTTATTATTCTGTGATACCTCTCCATTGCATCTGATGATGACAGGATTTTGAAATAACCTGTTAGCTATTTTGCCTGCAGTCCAGTTCTTTGCCCGATTAAACAAACTTTATTTTTTTCAACTGTATCTTTTAACATCAAGTATAGAAGTAAATAAACAATAACAATAAAGCAATAACATACCGGATCTCATTGTTGTAGCAGTGTAGAAAAACTTGCAGTTTCTACAACCAAAAATGGCACCAAAAATGTCCAAAATGAACAATGTTCTTTGCTATTTCAATAAACCATTGCTAGTTGCAGTTCAACTTGGTTAAGTGATTGTTCAGAACTTTTTGTCCCTACTTGATGATCTGGACGATGGTTTTATTGAATTATAATGGATATGTAAGTGTGGAGGTGCTGAAACTTTTTATCTCCATATCATAAGCTGATTCATCAAAATGTAAATGATAAAAGTTTTATCAAAATGTAAATAATAATTTTTAACATCCATGTGTTAGACGAGTCATCCAAATAGCTCTTGAAGTCGACTCATGACACCTGCAATAAATAAATTGTAAAATTAACCAAACATATAATATTCCAACATGCATGCTGATCGCAATGTATTCTGACCTTTACATTTAGATACAATACATTTTTATAATTATGATAATCTTTTAACAATAATTTTTTATTGCCATTTTGCAACAGTCAGACAATTTATAACTAAATGATTTTTATAACTTATTTTAAAAAACCCTGCACAAGAAATTTACAAATAAAATAATTCAGTAAGAAACAAAGTATTTTACCTTTAAGTGAACTGAATAAAGTCAAATGCAGTAAAAGAAGCATACTGGTATTTTCACACCTGTGTTGAAGTGGTATGAGTTAATCATACTTAGGACTCATGTGACATGTTACTGACATATCCTTATGAATGTACCACCGTGAAATACGATGAAAATAATTCTTCTCCCTTTTGAATTTCTCGCAGAGATATCAATGCCACAACTCTTAAATTTCTGAAATTAAGAATATATATATTAAGTGGATATAGCCATTATAGTGAAATATAGATAGCTCAACAAAAGATAATTATTTTTAACCTCTTATTTAAATGCAAAATTTTCCTTGCAAAAACCTATGTAGAATGACTAAGAAACCAACTGAATTACATGTGTGATTTATCGTGTAGCATTTTCACCATTAAACACATGGCTAGATTGCAGGTGTACTGTCAGCATTTTTCTGTAACAGCCAAAAATAACACATGAAAATTATCAAGATATGATAACCTGAACATCATTCTGTCAAATCTACATTTTAATAAAAAATCATGGAGAAGTAAAATCCACAAAATTATCTACTCTCTTTCAAAGCATACCTTTCTGACATGTGGCTTTCCATACTATAGGGACTGTAATGGACATTTGGCAGATACTTTCTCAAAGAATGAGGGAAAGAATTGGTGATTTCAAATTCCTGGTAGGCAACATTTGCAGGATACTCTGGTTATTAAAACAAAATCAACATAAACAATGACACGAAACAAAGTAAGTTTGTACGTCAAAGCATGTTTTTAAATAAGCAATTCATCCATATATCATTTCAAAGGCAATTATCATTTACTGTCAGAAAAAATATTAACTATTATTATTTTTAATTCATTCATACTTAAAAATACTTCAATTTCATGAGAATGTTACCAAGTTACTGTATGAAACTACTGTTCTTTATATTGGCTGGTTGTACAAATTCCTGATATTTTAAACTATGTGTAAAAACACATATTTCTAATAAAAGAGGAAAACCTCACCATTAGACTGATTATTTACATACTGTCCTACTGCCATTGGATTGACAAGATACTGGGTTAACCACGTCAGGTCATATGTACTCTCAAGACTTAGACGGTCTCTGAATGCTGAAGATCTAAAAAGATATCAGAAAAATACATCCTGCAAAGCCATCACTATACTAACAAGTAATTTTATTTAAAAACAGGGCAGTTGAAGCCACACTTGTTTCTTTGTAAAGAAAATACATAAATATAATTTTTTCAGTGTCTTAATTTGTTCCTTTTTATGTGCTTCTTCAATAAAATACATATAGGAAAGTTATACATACCTAACTGATATTCTATCACACTGTTAACATTGTGAAATATGAAGTACTCCCTTTGGATTGTACTTGCTCTTTTGCATAATTTCATGTGTATTCTAAATATTTTGTTAAGTAAATTCAACAGTATATACCAACCTGTATATCATCTTAGAAATTCCCCTGTCATTACCATCAATATATACCCCATCAATACAACGGAATATAAACTGATTATGGAGAGACTGGAAGAAGATTGGCTCAAAAGGTTCATAAATTGTTCCTGAAAGCAAACAGAAAACTGAGCAATAAGATCCCTGTCAATACATAAATATGAATTTTCAAATCAGAACACCCACTAGTTATTAGATATAAAGAAACCATTAGAAGCATTTCTGATTGAATTCTTCCCTCTCATCAAATAAATGTGCAATCAGAACAACTGGTAGGATAGAGGATCTGATGCTAGTACATGGGATCTAGCCCTGCAGATACATTTAAATTATTTATTTGTTTCAATTCATATATCTGCTGACCTGGATATAGTGCCACAACAGCTCCTTTTGGGACTGTCCCATCCGTGACTTGAACCCCATAGCCACCATCTTTTAGATAACTTGCCGTTCTTTCAATGGAAAATCCTAAAACTGTCTTCATGATTTTCAGATTTCTCTTATATAAAACAGTGATGTCCACGTTTTCTTCATTTTTCACAATGCTTTCAAATTTTGTCAGTAAAAGATTGTCATTTTTGTTACAATTACTTTCTTTTGAGAGGTCATTCATTCTCATGTTATCAGAATAATGTTTTCCAGTCTCTAAAATTTGCTGATTAATATCACTTAATCTATTGCACTCATTTACACTGTTTAAAGCAGTGAAAAATCTCACTATGCATTCTTGCAACACTTCATCTGTAATTACTTTATCCGATAATCCTTTTGGAACACTTCTTAATTTTCTGAAACAGAAAACCACTGGCAATCATGAGACATTCCAATATATTAAAACAACCCATTAAATAAAATATTGCTTCTCCTGAACTTTGAACACATTAAAATGTAGCTTAATGCATATGGCATATTTGTAAATCAATTAATTAGATATAGCAAATAAAGACCATAAATTATCAAAATGCTTTCTACTTCTTTTAACATTTTGTCACAAAATACATGTACTGTACTCTGATATTCTATACTATACCCGACATTGTAAGGAGTTTTCAACCACCTTCGTTTTCTTAATTTTATTTCGTTTATTCACTTTTTTACCAATGAACCTTTAGACCACTGAACATGATTTAGATTGACCAAACTCTCTCGTTTTTTAATAACGATAATAACATTTTAAAATTATTATAATATACTTATTTTGCTTTTTGTAGGGAGCAATCAACTTCGGACATAAGATAACTGAATCTCATAAGTTTGTTAGGGGCTCTAAATTATTTCGCCCGCTTAAAATGTCACAGTACAGTAGTATTTGGTAAAGTACCGAGGTTTATCAAAAACATCATACATATATAGTTAGTACCTGTTCCTCAAGTTTACCGCAATCCAAGGGACAAACCTATATTTGTACTGATGCCACATTGTTGCAAGTTTCTTAAGCATTTTCACTGATACCTTGACCGCTCGAATAAGACTTTAAACGTCGCCGAGAAATAATGTTAAGCTACGAAACGTGATTCTTGTGGGCGCAGCCATATTGACTAGGTTCACATTTATGCGGCGTCTTGAACCGAACAGAACAGGCAAACGTTAAAATTATTCTTAATATTTATTTCAAATTATGGAAGCATTATTACACTGAAAAGACAATATTTTTTATATAATTAGTCTGTATTTTAAATGTATAAAGATTACAACACAATTTTTTATTAAAAACAAACACCTCAATTTTCCCTCGAA
>NW_019773673.1:25505-62938 GCF_001039355.2 Lingula anatina | reverse complement strand
CTACCGTGTTATAACATTTTCAGGAACTGTCAGAAGTGGGCGAAGGAACAGATGATTAGTTTTTGGTGGTGATCCGGGTCAATAATCAATAATAATAATAATAAAATGTTGCCTTGGCGGAGGTCTGCGCTCTCGGAGTGCTTTTCTAGTTTTTTTTAGTTAAATGCCCTCGTAGCTGCAACCCATATACACGTATACGTCTTTTTCCAATTTGGCTCTCAGACCTGGGGTATCAGAGAAAGTAGCGATTGGGTACGGGGCCCTGTTCAAGGGGATCAATTTATTAGTGTTTTAAAATTATCTCACCTGGAACCGCCCTCTCCTCCCCGTTATCTATGATTTCAGGAAGGGCGTCTTGGTATTCATCCTCGCTGTCTTCTTGTACAGCTAATTCCTTGCGACGAGTCTGTTCGTCTCTAAACTCTGCCGGAAAACACCGCATCTGAACGGAACAGGATTTGCACTTTCTTATCATCATGTCAATAGTCAGAAGCAGTATTGAAAGTGACATTAGAGCCGTCAACATAATTTGGGAGTTTTTACTGTTATAACGTCTTTCCTTTTCACCGAGCCACTCCGCAAAATCGAAAGTGACGGAAAAGGTGGAGATAAGAAGAAAAAGCAGTACCGTTACACTGGACATAGCCTTTAGCAGATTTGCCTACAAAATCTATAGATGAGCCAACGGTATTATTTTCACAGTCCTCTGCTCGTAAGTTGAAAAGCAGTGTCACAACGTTACTGTGTAACTTGATATGTTTTATCAGTCACTAAAAACATTGTTCCCGGTACTTCAATCGACACAGATAAAGGTATGCCGGAGTATTGTCCCATATCTTGTCTGGTATTACTGTGTATATATTAACAATTGGCAATCATAAGTTCCACCAATCATTTATCACACGGACTTCTATCGACAGCTGTTTACCAGATAAGAAACATACGCTGAACTTACTCATTCCTGGAACAGAATAATACTGACAAACGTAGTCCACGTACATTATCTAACCTACTCTCTACCATGGCCGCAGTTATTATTGTGAACATTTTTGCTGTCTTTTTATCTATAGACATATCTGTGAATATCTGTGGAAAATCAATCTGTCTCCCTGGTAGAGGGTATATCTAATCTATGTCCACGTATCTAATTTAAACAAACAGACAAAAGTTTAGCATATCGACATTTTAGGCTCGTATGTGTTTGTATCTAAAATCTGCGAGACCGTGAAATGTATGCCATGCCATCAACTTTACATACAGGTAGTATATAGTGCCATAATATTTAAATGAGAAATACAGTATTATCAGCTTTAAGGGTGCTGTTTATGTACATATTAATGCTGGTGCTGAAACGCTGATAACGGAAATAAATTATAAAAATGGCGGCATTACAAGAAACGACTTTATAAAACTTATCATTACTACATGTATTACATAAATAATAGTTTTAACTAGTTTTAACTTAAAAGCCTGCCATTTCACGAGAAACTCAACCCAATAGCGGCAAGGTGGGGGTCAAAAGATTTTAATGTAAATTTGTGTGAAGATGTGTCCTAAGAAGTTATGAGCTTCTGTGAAGTAAAATGGAAAAATACCCATTCTTGGCAAAAATATGAGGTGAACAATATTTGCAATGGTTTTGCCTCAAGATGGCCAGTTTCACTCTCCTTAAATTGTGGTGCATATACNATCAATCTGTCTCCCTGGTAGAGGGTATATCTAATCTATGTCCACGTATCTAATTTAAACAAACAGACAAAAGTTTAGCATATCGACATTTTAGGCTCGTATGTGTTTGTATCTAAAATCTGCGAGACCGTGAAATGTATGCCATGCCATCAACTTTACATACAGGTAGTATATAGTGCCATAATATTTAAATGAGAAATACAGTATTATCAGCTTTAAGGGTGCTGTTTATGTACATATTAATGCTGGTGCTGAAACGCTGATAACGGAAATAAATTATAAAAATGGCGGCATTACAAGAAACGACTTTATAAAACTTATCATTACTACATGTATTACATAAATAATAGTTTTAACTAGTTTTAACTTAAAAGCCTGCCATTTCACGAGAAACTCAACCCAATAGCGGCAAGGTGGGGGTCAAAAGATTTTAATGTAAATTTGTGTGAAGATGTGTCCTAAGAAGTTATGAGCTTCTGTGAAGTAAAATGGAAAAATACCCATTCTTGGCAAAAATATGAGGTGAACAATATTTGCAATGGTTTTGCCTCAAGATGGCCAGTTTCACTCTCCTTAAATTGTGGTGCATATACATGAGAATAATTTTAAAAGGAATAAAATATTTGATATCATGTAAATATTTGGTTAGAACAAACATCCAACATCACAACCAAGTTGTTTTTAAAGGATTTTATCACCCCCTGTAAATTGATGCCCGTTTTTCTCACCCCTCCCCCAAACCACTTTTAGATCCAACCCTCAAGATCACCTAATGCAGTGGGGAGTAGACTCATGAAACTTGCCATGATTATCAATAAAGAATAGTTCTAATAATATGAAAAATAAAAATCACTGCACCTTTTTTTGGGTTGGGAGATATATGCCCTAGAAAATAGAGATTTTTGACCTACTTTTTGTCATTCCTCACAGCATCTGCAGGTGGAATGCACTTTGTCCAGTGGAATCTCTCACTAAAGCAAGGAGTGTTACCCCAAATAAATGTAACAAATGTTTTTAAAAGAAATTTCATCATATGTTTATTTAAGTAATTTGAAGGCTTTTAAACCTGGACTTAGTGATCTTTAAGCTGGCGTCACACAAGGAAATGTGTGAGAAATTGGATACCTCACAAAATGTTGTAAAAATGTAAAAAGATGGGCTAGCCAGTGCTATGGGCACATTCTCAACGAAGCTTTCATTCTACCTTGAGCAATCCAACCCCATGGGTACTCATGCTGAATGCAATCAGGTTAACAGATTATCACGTCTCTTCTTGTTTCCTATGCATTCTTAGGCTCTGTTCCCATAGGTTTTAGATCGATCTATCCCCGCGGGGAGTCTCACTAGATTACTTTCAGATAATCCGANTCACTTTACAAGAGTATGTGGCCAATTTTTTTACATCGTAGTTACTTTTTCATAAATTGACGGGGGGCCAACTTACCCCGGGGTCCAACTAGCCCCGGTCTCCCCTATTTTGGGACTAAATTTTATCCGTACTTCCCCAATACACCTACTGCAATCTGGCACAATCCTAGGAAATTACAACATTGTTGACGCAGTCTATTTGAACACAAAGAAATAAGGAACTATATTTTTACGTGGATGGCAAAGAGACTCATAGGGACAGAGGATGGGGTGTGGGTGTGAAGTAAATTTCTTTCAACAAGATATTTACCGCATGATGCATATATATATATATATAGGCCTTCTTTTGTATTTTGATCTGGGCCGACACGGCTGTAGGGCTTTATATCAATTAACATGAAGGTAACAGATTAACTTTGCTCTCTCTCTCTCTCTCTCTCTCTCTCTCTATATATATATATATATATATATAGCAGCGTATTTTCAAACGAACATTCAATCAAATGCTTCTATTCGTGGTATCTTTTCAAAACATCATTATTTAACTGCTAAAATATCACATATTTACAATCTATTCCCATATTTATATATTTCACGCGGCGTGAATGACGAGGCATAGGCCTAAATATCCCCACTCCCCAACGCTTCCAGCTCTAAAGACTGAAGTGGCTGGAATAGAGGCACCCCCCCCCCTTCCCCCATAGGCCTATCCCCCAGCCCTGCTCCTAATATGCTCCATCAACTCTCGTTTTCTGGTTCATTATTATATAATCCGCGTTTCTCGACAGCCAAGCAGTTTACGCGGTCTGCTGTTTTTTGGGGAGAGACAAATGAAATATATCATAGATAGATCATTTGTCTCTCCCCAAAATACAGCAAAAGATATAGATAGTTAGATAGATAGATAGATGTCTGCAAAGTTTTAAGGTGCAAAACTAGAAAAGTTGATTAGTTTTTCACCCTTTTCTGTGGTTCCGGATCCAAGATTCGCAAATATTTCGCTGGAATCCGAGTTGATAATTTTTTCTCCCACGTTTCACCCAAAAACGTTCCATACCCAACAAATCGATAATCGTACATGGGATTTGTATACAGACAATTGACCTACTTTGGGCAAGTGCAGTTATAGGCGCTATTAACAATTTTATGACTAGGGCGTGAAAATGCGTTTCGCGTCCTTGATATAAAAGTTATTTACATAGATATGATTAATAAGCAGCGCGTGTCGATCAAATCTTTCGAAGTTTTTTTAGAGTAAAGGGACATTGTTTTTTATGGATAATGGACAATGTATAAACAGCCTTTAAAAAAACCCAAGGAAAAAACTGCATTTTCTCTTATATGCAGAGTGGAAAGGGAAATGTGACAATGTTATCTTAGGTGGATTTAAATATTTTAATTAAACGTTTTTTATTTAAAATCAATATGAAGTCTGTAAAAGCACAAACCTGGAAATAATTTGAATTGTGAACTAATAAAGTGTGCATTTGTAGGCCTTATTCGAAAATACCAAGGGTTTTATTTGAAATTCTACCCCCTCCCCAGTTCCTACTGCCACCATTGAAACAAACCGCTTTCAACACTCAGCGTGTAGTGTGAGCAAAAGTTTTAACTTATTAACATATGCTATGTTATATGCCTATGTGTTTGACTTTATATGTAAACAACACACTTTTAAAATCTGGGAGAACAAATATAATACAGATCATATTAGAACACTCAGTGTGTTATCTTATAATTTCCACTTTGATTGGCGTGCTTGGTCACTTAAATAACACAAAGATTAGGCTACAGTAAAATATATTATATATGGTTCAAAATGTATTGGTGAGATACATGTACAAACCTTATAAAAATGATAAAAACACAACTACGCTGCTATATTAGCAAATGTAAAGGTCGGTTCAAGGGCGGGTCCAGGATTATTAGAATGGGGGTCCGTTATTTAGGAATGACAGGCCGCGGATGCGACCCACCCCCTTTCCCTGGCGTGGGGCAGCGGGGGCAGCGAACGGTACCATTTGATACGGTTTAAAACTTTGCTTCAGCTAGTCAAAAATTTGAATTCAAGAGGGGAACATTGGAGCGCTTTTTTCAGAAATCGAAGGGGAGGGGTCAGGACCCCCCTGACACCCCAAAATTCGTCACTGAAAGGTGGGTTTAACTTTCACATTCTCGCTCCACTGATTGACGGAATGAGGCATTGGGGAGTTCAGGCTTCTTTTTCGTTTCTAATTAGTTTGTTTGAAAATTACCTGGAAATTAGGCCTAGGTGGCAGATGTACTTCCACGAGATAGGTAAGGATGAGCTTTTTAGAATACAAATTCAAATTCTTCTTATGATTCATTATTAGCATTATCATCTTTGACATTTTAAGCGTCTGTCACCAGTCTGGACTCGCTGGCTATTTAAATGATGATATGCAGCGAACGACACTTTAAACACTTTTATAAAAAAAAAAATCAGTCTTACGATACATTATAAAAATATTTGACCCTTATGCTACTCACAAGTAACTCCTTCCAGTCATTTTAAATGGGACATTTTAGAAGTCAGTGAAGCATGTTTTGTCGATCCATGTACATGCTATCTTCCGTTTAAATTTCTTAACCGATCACATTGTATCATTATAATTTTTCACTATTTGGTGACTATGAAAAAAAATGACTTTGACGTACAAGGTTCAACAATGAGAACAACATGTGTCACAATAAAATCAAGAACACCTTTATTATGTTAAATGTTGATTATATTCATGTTTATATTCATATTAGGGTAAAAAATGATAACTGAGACCCTGGTAGAGGGTAGTCAAGTTGATGGTGCTACGTAACCGACTGGTATATTTTCAAAAAGAGCACGGCGCAGTGAAATCGAAAAAACGGAATAAGAGGGTAAGCGAAGTGAGTGATCAGACCCCAGAGCTCTTCTCCATAAAATTCAAACATCTCTGCGTGAGTGAGGTGATACTTCAGGGCAAAGAACGTGTCCACTATCCACCATCCAAAATTTGTCATTATCAAACAAGAGACTGATTGTCTAAAAACACCCTTCGCTTTGATGTCGCTCCAATTGTACTGATAACGAAGACAGTGCAGAACCAGGAAAGCTTGGAGGAAGATCTGAATTATGTCAAAAAAGTTGCTTAGAATTGGCAAAACTCTGGACGCCATGGCGTTGGAAACAGTAAACTCGCTGGTCAGGGCAAAGAAATTAAAAGTCCATCCGCCGACCGCAGAAACGGTGACGAGGAATTGGTCTGAGATGCGACTGCTTTGTTCGTGGGCATAACTTTGGCGGAGCAGCACTATACCGAAGACAAGACACACGATCGTGTTGTATGCGAAAAAAGTTAATCTGCAACTTGTCATAATCACAGCATACGTTTCTGCCTCTGCTGTGTTCAAAGAACTAATTTCAGGATACATGGTTAGAACGACAAAATATATGGCAACGAATACTATAACAGCGACCACCGCAAAAACGTTATGAGAGAAAATCATATAAAACGTAAAAAATGCATCTTTTGCCCTGCGCGCACATGTATCACCATCCTGGTCATGATGGTCAACACTAGCCGCTTGCCGTTCATCATTGATGGACTGTTGCCCTGCGCTACCAATTGAACCGGAATCGTCACTAGAACGACCAGTGCTATGCAAGTCGCCCGCGGCCGGTCCACGGGCACCAGTAGTGTTGGCCTCACTGCTGTGCCATAGATCCAACAGCATTCTAGTGGCAAGAAGGGTGAATTCAAGTGTAAATGGAAACAACATGGGGCGAACGTTCGAATTCATGGCTTGGTTCATTGGCGTCGTATTGTTGAAACACTCCCTGGTTTCGTTCTGTAGTGAATAGTCAGTCAAATTAATATAGCGAAAGGGGTCGTAGGCAGAGTGGGCCATTATATTGCAGCTCGTAAGGAAAGTTTGACACCAAACGCCTAAATTGCCACTTAAAGTCACTATGATTCCTGCGGTTGCAACAAAGTCTTTCCTCATGCTAAACCCCGTTAGTAGAAATGTAAGCTGAATTGTGAAGAACAGTACCTTGGTCATCTCATACACGATAGTCCATTTCCTGAGATCTTGCTGTATTCGTGCCGCAGTAATGAAACTATAATCGCCAACACTCAGGTTCAGATAAACGTGCATACATACTGCTTGTTCCGCAACAGAAAGACTGGCTAAGATGAGGCTGCCTACTGCGAAGACAAATACACCAAAAGTCGACAAGTATTTGCCCAGAAAGTGTGCAATTCTCTGCTGTACGGTCCTGCCGGCACAATTCTGGTCTCCTAATTAGTAGATAAAAAGATTAAAACAACAAGCAAACAAACATATCAATCAATTAATTAATTAATTAATTAATATATTGATTGTTTTTATTTTATTTCATAGCAAACAAAATACAATCGTACAATTAATTTTTAGCCTATGAATCACACACACATAAGCTTCAACACGTGAACTCTCCCTCTCTCTTGGTATAAATACAGTATGTACAACTGCAGTAGTACATATACGGATAGAAATAGAAATTGACCTATTAATGTTTTTAACCTTACAGTTGAAATACGAAGACGCATATACTTAGAAGATTGCTCATCAATTAAATTGTAATTTACGATTATTGCCCATCTTTTTAGCTATGAAAGTTTTAATGCCTTAGCAAATTTTTTTATTTGTGGTACCTTTACCCTTCCATTTTCGTAATCACTATCGTTGCTCGTTTTATTTTGTCCCTTTTCCCATTCGAGATAAAGTTAAATATGATTGTCTCCATAGTGTAAATATATGTTCTGGGGAAGGGTGGTGGTGGCAGGGCAGTTACTTTATGCAATGAGTAACTGAATAACTGAATACTGAAGTTTTATCCTCTGTTACATTTCCTATTATTGAAAGATTTCTCAGGGACCATGGATTTTCTCAATCTTCTCGAAAAAGTTTATTCACCATGATTCAGTTTTTTTTCAATTGGTATTTTATACCAAGTAAGTTGCATACACCTTCACCTTTATTTCTTTTTCGGTTTTGATATTTACCTCCGCCAAGGAGGTCTTAATTTCACCCCTGTTTGTTTGTTTGTTTGTTTGTCTGTCATCACCCTGAGCTTCAGAGATAACTTGTCACTAACCTCTTCACTATAGCCTATCTTCACTTGACACGATGAAGATAGGCTATTGTGAAGAGGTTATAGTGACAAGTTATCTCTGAAGCTCAGGGTGTCTGTCATCAACATAACTCAAAAAGTTATGGACCGAGTTTGATGAAATTTTCAGGAACTGTCAGAAGTGGGCCAAGGAACAGATGATTAGTTTTTGGTGGTGATCCGGGCCAATAATGAATAATAATAATTATAATAAAATGTTGCCTTGGCGGAGGTCTGCGCTCTCGGAGTGCTTTTCTAGTTTTTTTAGTAAAATGCCCTCGTAGCTGCAACCCATTTACACATATACGTCCTTTTCCAATTTGGCTCTCAGACCTGGGGTATCAGAGAAAGTAGCGATTGGGTACAGGGCCCTGTTCAAGGGGATCAATTTATTAGTGTTTTAAAATTATCTCACCTGGAACCGCCCTCTCCTCCCCGTTATCTATGATTTCAGGAAGGGCGTCTTGGTATTCATCCTCGCTGTCTTCTTGTCCAGCTAATTCCTTGCGACGAGTCTGTTCGTCTCTAAACTCTGCCGGAAAACACCCCATCTGAACGGAACAGGATTTGCACTTTCTTATCATCATGTCAATAGCCAGAAGCAGTATTGAAAGTGACATTAGAGCCGTCAACATAATTTGGGAGTTTTTACTGTTATAACGTCTTTCCTTTTCACCGAGCCACTCCGCAAAATCGAAAGTGACGGAAAAGGTGGAGATAAGAAGAAAAAGCAGTACCGTTACACTGGACATAGCCTTTAGCAGATTTGCCTACAAAATTACCGACCGTCTATAGATGAGCCAACGGTATTATTTTCACAGTCCTCTGCTCGTAAGTTGAAAAGCAGTGTCACAACGTTACTGTGTAACTTGATATGTTTTATCAGTCACTAAAAACATTGTTCCCGGTACTTCAATCGACACAGATAAAGGTATGCCGGAGTAGTGTCCCATATCTTGTCTGGTATTACTGTGTAAATATTAACAATTGGCAATTATAAGTTCCACCAATCATTTATCACACGGACTTCTATCGGCAGCTGTTTACCAGATAAGAAACATACGCTGAACTAACTCATTCCTGGAACAGAATAATACTGACAAACGTAGTCCACGTACATTATCTAACCTACTCTCTACCATGGCCGCAGTTATTATTGTGAACATTTTTTGCTGTCTTTTTATCTATAGACATATCTGTGAATATCTGTGGAAAATCAATCTGTCTCCCTGGTAGAGGGTATATCTAATCTATGTTCACGTATCTAATTTAAACAAACAGACAAAAGTTTAGCATATCGACATTTTAGGCTCGTATGTGTTTGTATCTAAAATCTGCGAGACCGTGAAATGTATGCCATGCCATCAACTTTACATACAGGTAGTATATAGTGCCATAATATTTAAATGAGAAATACAGTATTATCAGCTTTAAGGGTGCTGTTTATGTACATATTAATGCTGGTGCTGAAACGCTGATAACGGAAATAAATTATAAAAATGGCGGCATTACAAGAAACGACTTTATAAAACTTATCATTACTACATGTATTACATAAATAATAGTTTTAACTAGTTTTAACTTAAAAGCCTGCCATTTCACGAGAAACTCCACCCAATAGCGGCAAGGTGGGGGTCAAAAGATTTTAATGTAAATTTGTGTGAAGATGTGTCCTAAGAAGTTATGAGCTTCTGTGAAGTAAAATGGAAAAATACCCATTCTTGGCAAAAATATGAGGTGAACTATATTTACAATGGTTTTGCCTCAAGATGGCCAGTTTCACTCTCCTTAAATTGTGGTGCATATACGTGAGAATAATTTTAAAAGGAATAAAATATTTGATATCATGTAAATATTTGGTTAGAACAAACATCCAACATCACAACCAAGTTGTTTTTAAAGGATTTTATCACCCCCTGTAAATTGATACCCGTTTTTCTCACCCTCCCGCCAAACCACTTTTAGATCCAACCCTCAAGATCACCTAATGCAGTGGGGAGTAGACTCATGAAACTTGCCATGATTATCAATAAAGAATAGTTCTAATAATATGAAAAATAAAAATCACTGCACCTTTTTTGGGTTGGGAGATATATGCCCTAGAAAATATAGATTTTTGACCTACTTTTTGTCATTCCTCACAGCATCTGCAGGTGGAATGCACTTTGTCCAGTGGAATCTCTCACTAAAGCAACGGGGTGTTACCCCAAACAAATGTAACAAATGTTTTTAAAAGAAATTTCATCATATATTTATTTAAGTAATTTGAAGGCTTTTATACCTGGACTTAGTGATCTTTAAGCTGGCGTCACACAAGGAAATGTGTGAGAAATTGGATACCTCACAAAATGTTGTAAAAATGTAAAAAGATGGGCTAGCCAGTGCTATGGGCATATTCTCAACGAAGCTTTCATTCTACCTTGATCAATCCAACCCCACGAGTACTCATGCTGAATGCAATCAGGTTAACAGATTATCACGTCTCTTCTTGTTTCCTATGCATTCTTAGGCTCTATTCCCATAGATTTTAGATCGATCTATCCCCGCGGGGAGTCTCACTAGATTACTTTAAGATAATCCGACTTAAATGTCCGTCCCGCCTACTACAAGCTTTAAGGGGGTAATTAACTTTCGTGTCCGCCCGGCTGACAGCTATTTAGCGTGAACCCCCAGGGAGTTAGGTCGATCTAAAGTAGGTCGATCTAATCTATGGAAATGGGGTGTTACAATCACAATATTTTCTGTATTCTACTCAATGCAAGTACTCTAGGTGGGTGTTTATCTGATAGCAATCAGCCAGAGTACCCCTGGAGTTGGATCAATCTACCTAGAACAATAGTTTCATTGTGAATATGAATCATAGAAAGTTTTAAAAAGATTTTTAGCCATAGACATTGACAAGTTGTGCTATGAATGTGCTCTCAACTACCACAATTTATAAGTCCTTGGCGGAAGTCTGCGCCCTTTGAGTGCTTTCCTAGTTTCATATCGTTTCAACTCAGCAAAAGAAAAAAAAAAAAGTAAAATACAATTTTAAATAATATCACCTTATATTTGACTAATATACTCATTAATTTCTTCGGGGTAAGAGTCTGTAGCTGCCACCACGACATAACCCTTTTTAGAGTTTTCTGATGAAAGTTTTTTAGAGTTGTCTTGGTGACTTGGAGACCCGGGTGAATATAGTCCCTGTCGTGTTTGCAACAGTCTACTGGATTGTGTGGCGATGTCTTTTTCAGTTTTAAAATGCTGTGATTCGCTTTTGCTAGTACCTTCAGGAGATAAAAGGTGTGAAGAATCTTTTTTACGGCTTCCAATGAGGTTTTTGCTTGAATCTTGACTAGGGCGGTACGTGGTTACTTTGAGTCCTTGGGATTGTAACGAATTGTCTCGTGCTGTCTCGGAATTTACGGACTGCCCTCTGGCGGTGGTGCTGGACCTGCCGGAAAGATTTGACATCTGAGTCAGAACGCTGTGGCGTGATTCGCGACTCAGACGTCGTAGAGTTCTCCAGAACTGGGAGTCCCGAACCGATGCCTGGACTTCGCTGTTACAGAAGCAGAATATCACAGCTACGAGAAAGCCCTGAAATATAAGATGGAAAAGTTAGGGGAAATAAAAAAATAGAAAAGTGGGCATTTAATGTCCATCTAGTTTATTTGTTAAACTACAATCGCCCAGAGGGGTCTGAAACTAAATTTTCTAAAATTTGTCAGGTTTCTCGATCAAAATTAAAAAAATGGAAGTTAGTCCGATACCAGATTAGTAACTAAATAAATTGGGTTCAATAAAAAATAAATAAATAAATAAATAAATGAAAAAAAGTTACATACACGGTTTCATTTTGTATCCAGGTCTGCAATATACATGTATTAGTGAACATGAACACAAAGTGAATGCTTAATTGGTAGTATTACAAAACGGTCACTTTACAGGCTAAGTACACCTTTTTAAAGAATACATTACTCAAAGAAAAAGGCCACCGTTTGCATTTTTTGCACATCTTAAAGATCTCCATTTCCTAACGTCGCCAATTTGCTTTAAAACGCCACAATTTTCCCTTTAAAAACACACCACACAAACCAACCTGCGAGTTTCGGACAGTGGTGGCGAATACGTTATATTCCGCTTCCCCACGAGTTCCTTTCGGTAATCTGGCGATCTGTATGATCCACTGTAGGCCAAACAGTAGGAACAGTATCACTACTGCTCTGCATATACGCCTGGAAGTACAGTGTATACATGAGCGTGGGGACTGATGTGACCTCTTCTACACAGGAACAGGTGTGACAGGAATGGTAGTCCGCAAGGAGCCGTAGTCCGCTCCCTATTACTATGTGCAGGTGGCATTCGTCCCATATACATGTAGTAACCCCAATAAATACAATGTTAGACCCCAAACTTCAATTCCTAGGACTACCATGTCTGTCACATCGGTTTCACAAAAAAGCTTAAGCCGGAGAATTTGTCTTACATTTTCGATAAAAAAATGTCTACTAAACTGCAGGCCAATCGAGCAAGTACATGTATTAGACTGAACCAACAGTTTTACTGTGAAATCGTTTATATTACTTTTATAAGTCAGTCTACAGTTTCCAGCCAAAATTATAAAAAAATGTAATGCAAGAATGTAATATAATAATCTAAAAAAATAATTTCTTAGAGTTAAGTGCTTATTTACACTTTTCATTTTGTTAGGGAATTAAAACAGGGGCGAAGTCTAAGAAAAGTTTGGTACACAGCCTCTTATAGGGTCTTTTGATTTCTCTCTTAAGCGCTCTTCATACAGTAAATCCATTTTAAATCTATTTTCAACCTCTTATGACGACAATTGCAATTTCCACAAAGTTTTACCAAATATTGGGGTTATAAAATAGTTCCAGCTTTAGTCTAGCCCATTTCTGCAAGGGATTGGGGGTCGTAATTTAGAAATAGATAAAAAGCGTACCGAGAGCAGAGGAAAAAAACTTTATACATCAAGACGTTCATTTGTTTGTTTTATTTGCAGTCTTTAGGCTGTGCATCCCGAGACGGATGGGTGGATAGGAGGATGGAGTTAAAAAGGGGAATGGCGGTTTTAAATACGCAGTGCACAAAACACACACGCTGAGGCTAGAGGTATTGACAATTGTCGACGGGTAACATAAATATATGATTATCATTCTATACAAGCATAGCCAATTTCTTAGGATATAGTCATAATAACATATTTGTGCTTAATCATTTTTGCACAGCAAATATGGACAATGTACTAGTGTAATCAAGACGTGTGTAAAACGCCTAGGCTATACGTCGACAAACCATCAAAGGAACCCATGTCTAAAACACTGACCGTATCCCAAAAACAATGTATACATCAACTGTACAACTTATCACATTGCCATAAAATGAAGCAACAACAGTGATACCCACATTCCTTGAAAAAAGGTCTTACCCAGTTGAGAAAGCCAAACAGAGAGTAAGAAAAGATGAATAGAAACAATTAGCCACTAAGAACAATAGCATATGAGGTCAATATAACCGAAAGGCAGTAAAAAGCATGACATACATGTAGAAAATATATACAGCCATGTTAATTTATAACATTTTTATTTCTATTGACCTGGTGCAAAGAAAGTACACCCGCACAAATATTCTTCGTTTAACATTGACCCAGAAAGCACAACTTGGGACGACAAAACCTCGACACCTTGCTACCACGTGACATATCACGTGAAAATGGGATTCTATCATCTTACTTTGATCTTGCTGATTCTTCTTGTGGATGTTCACGCAGTCGCTTTATTGACCTCGCTATACTGACTAGGAAATATATGTTTGCCTAGAAATACAAGATAATTTTTATAAACAGCAAAATTAGAAATTAAATGAGATACATGTAATTATGATGTCCTCGTGAGTTCACTTACGTTTATACGCGTTTAATGAATAATTCTATTTTTTTTGGTTCTTTTGCAATTGAAAGTTCTAATAATAAAGTCAGGAACTGACCTTTGTCTCTTAGCTTTTTATAAATAGATATCTGTTCACTCATTCATTATTAAAATGCACACATGAACCTGAATGTGTGTGTGTGCGTGTGTGCACGCGCGCACACGTGTGTATGTGAGTGTGTATTTGTGTGTGTGTTTTACCCTTTAGGCAAACGTGGATCTGACACCAAGCGTAAAAGCTATAAAGCTTATTCCCCTCAGCTAAAACTTTGATAAATTACCACTATGCAGAATAAGTTTGGGGCATCGGTAATCCAGTTTGTCATGCCATAGCTTAGAGCCCAGCACCTAGTGAAACACAAACAGAGAAAAAGACTGAACAAAAGAGTCGATTAAAATTTTTTTAAAACAGACAAAAAAAAACAGACAGAGAGCGATAAGTAGATCATATGTAGATCAGTTTTATGTAGTATTGGCGACGTTCACCTCTTCAACTAAAGCGCATAAACAAATTGATTAGAATAATAATAGAAAATATAAAAAGGGAGAAAAATTGGCCAGTCTATGTAGATAATTCCTCGTTTCTTTACTGGGGCCGGTAGATCTACTTACTGTTCATTGTTCATGAGGATACGCACTATGGAGTAGGCAAGGGTCGGTAGCACAGGAACAACTGGAAGATACAATAAATTCTGCCACTTACCAAAGTTACTGCGTACATATTGGACATTAGAATGCATTATTCTCCTGTATGGCAACGGAATACTAGAGCCAGCAGTCGAAAGCAGACCATTAGATTTACGAAGCCCAGATATTCTTACATATACTGTATGTTGCCATCGTACTGAAACACGCTTTTAACCATATGGCTGATTATACATGTGTGTGTGTGTGTGTGTGTGTGTGTGTGTGCCAGTGTGTGTGTCAACGTAACGCGTCAAAGTGGGGATTAACTCGTTCTCCATTTATTCTTTTGATAATCACGATTACCATTTCACGAACGCTCAAAGCTTTGACAAAGCTATAAGTACCGTATAACGTCATTCCTTGCCACAATGCCAGTTCACGAGAGCAGAAAAAGGGATCTTACCCCAGCCTCCTATGTAAAGCCACTGCACGTTGATATGCGGCGACAGGGCGTGTGATATCAGCGTGTGGAGGTAGTAGCCTTCACAGAACATCCAGGCAAAAGTGGTGCTGGAGAAGTAGAGTTGTGCGGCCCAAAGAATGCGACAGCCGACCTAAAATATAAACAGATATTTGATACGTGACAGTGAACTGACAAAATCATTGTATACGTCTCTCTCTCTCTCTCTCTCAGTGTGTGTGTGTGTGTGTGTGTGTGTGTATGTGTTGAGAAGTTTAGAGTTCTGGTAGGGTATTTGACACCTGTCCTTCCTCTCAAACTCATATAATATCAAATAAAACTCAGTTGTCATTGCATCGCGATTCTCATTTTCGTTCACGTATACGTTTGGCTTTCTAACACAGACCTCAAAATTTCAATTTTCAAAATCAAATATATCTAAACATATTCAATTATGTATGAAAATAACAATTCTATACTACATTATCAAAAAGAACACCTACCGAATTTTCCTCCATTCGAGTATTAGAGTTATTCTCCTTGCTCAGGTAATCGTGGGTAAGGAGCATCTGTACCAATATGTTCACGGTGCTACACAGCAGGAGTGCCACGAAGAAGTTGGTGTGGACCCGAATGCGCTCCTCCTTCCGCAGTCTTCTGAAACGATGCCAGTCCGTACCAAGGTACCCATATTATAACGGCGGCTCTAAAGGCATGCAGTAGCAAGCATTATATACAACATCAATATGTACAGAATACCTACTGAAATGTGGTACATGCGTTGATTTAATTATATAAAAGCATTTTACATTTATAGATTTGAACATTGAATGCACATGCTTATAAGCAAACAGAGTCTATGTAGCACACCGCCAACTCAAAGCAAAAATGTTGCTTTCAGCGTAAAAAAAGACTCGCTGTACAGGTTATTTTACAGCAACTTTTGTCACAACAAACACGACGTTGAATTCACTGACATATGAGACTCCTGTGACGACCCGATATGTCCGACAGGCCAGATATGTCCGACGAAAAAAAAAAGACAGATGTGTCCGACAGACCAAATACGTCCGCCAAAAAAGAGCCAGATGTGTCCGACAGACCAAATACGTCCGACAAAAAAGAGCCAGATGTGTCCGACAGGCCACATATATCCTACGACGAGAGAAGGCCAGATATGTTGTCCAGGGGCGGATTGAGGCAGTCTTCTGGGTCTTTCGGAAGACGGTCAGATTTTCAAGTTTACATTGACATGTATCCATTTTTTTAGGTCGGAAGACGGTCAGAAATGGAAGATGGTTAAACAAAGATAGTTTGGAAGAGTGTCAGATTATATATCTAGATCCGCCCCTGTTGTCGGACATATCTGGCCTATCAGACATATCGGGTCGTCACAGAGTCTTTCCAGAAAAAGCCATTGTCATTCACACAATTCTAAATGTCGTAAGCCTTACATCTAACAAAATGGCATCAAACCACATAATGGCACACACTTAACATTTAGTATCAACTTAATCAATTACTGTCACAATAACAGCTTCTAACACACAGCAAACGGTGTAATCATGGTGCTAAATAAATAAATAAATAAATAAATATCGTACCTATCCCTCTAGGGCCATTCATTACTGTCACATTCATCACAACTAAAGCAGTATATACAAGAATTGCACCTCCCATCTTTTACAACACAATAACTCATGTTCCAACTGTCGCAACCCAGTTATCCACGGTTATCTGTCTCTAGCACTCCTAGTCAAGTTTTCAGGGCGCTACGGTCAGAGCGGGGTTGCTAAAGACGAAAACTTCGCACTACTGGAATCTTGCTACCGATGGCGAGATTGAGATCAGCCTGATTAACTATAAAGTATTGTGAGGATGATCTCAATCGATGTCAAAACTCCTTAGCTTTTAAACAATGTGTGACTCGTGAGGGCGTGAAATATGTAGAAAAAACTAACTTCACTCGACGCCAAACCGAATCGCCAATTTAAATAATTTTCACCCAAACTCGACCTGTATTTTTCAGAATCAGCACCGCAGTAAATATACTCGACAAACAAATAGGGAAATATACATAAATAAAACGATAAACTAGACAGACATTTTAGATAATACACGCAGGAGTGCTAGAGACAGACCACTCGCACACTATAAACTGCTACGTATACTTACGGGACGGACATAAATATCATCACAGCTGGCAACAACAGTATAATACTGAGGGCGTTACATCCTACCGATATGTACACATTGATCAGGTAAACCTGCAAGTAGACAAAGATTTATTATTACTTAGGCGTATTTACAGTAGGGTTGTAACGGCTTATCTTAGTGTCATACTACATCATTCATTAGATGGTGTAATATAGATTTTTGACGATATGATGGCTTTCTTGCCAGAAACTTACTGTTCTCTTGTCACTACCGCAACTAGACTTCGTTTGTATTTTAAATAATGCAATATTTTTGTGAATGAAATATTCTGATTAAAAGTAAAATACGATTTTTGAAATATTATATTAACTTTCCTTTCAAATATATGGTTCTTAATTTATAAATGGTGTGCGGTCTCCATCCACAACGAGAAACAAACTTAGTTGATAATGAACACTTCTAACAGATCATCTCCCAGTTAGTAGATGGCACCCAGTATACCGTAAAAGATGGCGGACTTGTTGGAATTTCTTAAAACGACCAGGGGCACGTTTGTTGCCTATCAGGTACATATCACTGGAAGGGTTGTATAGATGTGAAAACCGACTGCCAATTTTATGTTAGGCGCTTTAACATGCATTTGAATGAGATTTCTTCTTTTTCTTCTGTATTATTATTATTATTATTATTATTATTATTATTATTATTATTATATCACACTGCAGTCTGGATGATCGAAAATCGTTGTCACACAATTTGTTGAAATAAAATATTACGAAGCTCACGATGGTGCGTAAGTGTGTATAACCAAACCGTCAGTTCTAATAAATTAAAAGAAATTCCACTGAGAATGAGATTTCCGATCTGCTTGATGATTTTTGGGGTTTCTACCTTCATCGTCGTGGTCCGAAATAGTATGAAGAAAACATGTAACTGAAATTGCCTCATGGTTATCATAGAGTTTACCAAAATCTAATTTTTCAAGTCTTCCTTAATACAGTTAAGAATTTGAACATACACGATTTAGCCATTTGCTTTAATAGAGCTACCTATTAGCGTAATTGCAAAGAAAAATGAGTTTCTTGCTTCATTTGCTCATCGAGTCTTTCGCTGACTAAGTGCAACTCGTGCTATAATGGCATTAAATAAATATTTCTTATGAGAATGTTGTTCTCTTATTCTTTTTTATTCTTTTCGCTTTCCAGATCATTGCCTATAGCTGTCGGCTGATTGCAATTATAGCATATTGTACATGTACACCAAGTATGCGAGTATTTTGTTTGATATCAATATAGCATCTTTATAACACTTAAGTCAGCTTATTACTGAATACAGTTTCTCTTATTCTTATTCTCACAGTGGGTTTTTTATTTGAAATTCATTAATTGACTTCAGATAAATAACAGCAGCTGTGATGGCCGAGTGGTTAAGGCGTTGGACTTGAAATCCAATGGGATCTTCCCGCGCAGGTTCGAACCCTGCTCGCAGCGCACCCTTTTCTTTGCAATGGCCACAATAAAACATTGAGAACAAGGCGTGTACCGTGCATCACGACCCCTCTCGATACACGGTGTTACTCCCAAATCAAACTCTACCTCACCTTCTTGTCCGTGCAATCCCGATAATCTGTCCACTCATAGGAGATGTTCCACTCCTTGTTCTCCTTGCGGAACCACGTGCCACTGTGCGTGCATTCCCGCACTGCACGACCTGGGGACAAACCATTCAATATGAAAAATATAATTAAAATCTTTTCATCTCTTGATAACCAACATGAATATATCTGTTATTGTTGCAAATTGTCAGAGATACCCCCCTTACACAAAGGATAGAAAAAATATATTTTAAGTCAAAAAAATACGCTACATCGTATATAGACATAATCCCCTATGCTAATGACAAATACAGAAAATGTATGGATTTGGCGTAAGTCAATAGCTTACATTCTCTAAAAGGAATGTCGCTGATCATGATATACATGCATGTAAACAAACTAATTCCTTATTATGATTAATTGATAAACGTCTCCATTTAACAAGCCTCCAAGATCCTACGAAATGATTCTAAAGAACCAATTTTCCTTCGAATAATCTGAGACAAACAACTTACGGGTACATACTATAAGCAATGAAATCCGGCTCGAAGGTAGGACAGAAGATCTCGGCACGGCTTCCCGCCTCCACCTCATTCCAGCAGCCATAGCCATCCCAGGTTGCTGGGCAACGGTTTTTCGCGTGCGTTTGGTGCCGTTTTCCTTGCTCGTCACAGCACGCGATTGCTTGCTTCGTACACCTGCGCCATCTATCGCAAAGTTCGTCTACGTTTCCAAATCTTGGGAAATGGTGTATGTGCAGTTTTCCACAAAGGTCTGTCCAAAAGTTGTCGTCAGAAAGATCTGTTGATTCGACGGTGTGGTTTAGTCCAATGCCCACATTCACAGTGTCAATGTAATTGTCTTGAATTCTAAGCTGATTGATGTAAAGCAGGCACCAGTAGAAAGCATGTTGGTGAAATTCGGTGCTGTTAAAGTAACCGAACCTTTGTTCTCTGCAAACGTATGCCTCAGATCTTTGTGTGGCAAGCAGCTGCAAGATAAAATTGTAATGTGATAGTTAAGTTCTAAAAGCGTGCGGTACAATTATTGAAGCTCAACGCACATAGACATCACCAAAAAGATAAGAAATAGTGAAATAATAATAATAATAATATATTTATTTCGAGTCTAAAATCCATAAAATGTTCAATAGACTGTACAACATAAAATACAAAGAAGTTTATAGATAAAAATGGTTAAGATATATATTATATAAATCACAGCTATACTAAATTGTATTAAACAGTAATTAAAAGTAAAAAATCCAAGGTTTCTTTAATGTAAAATTTATGTAAAATGTAAAAGAAATTAAATTGTACATCTTTGGCTTTGTTCTATTATGCACATCATTTTAATATTTACAGATTGTTTTGTACTTTAGATTTGTCATATAAATACTACTTGTATTTCGAATAAAAAAGGCATTTTTCCAGTGCAGATTTGAACCGCCAGATGCAGTTTTCGTTGCAAGTTTTTCTATTGATAATAACGTAGCCTCTATTCATTTTATCTTTTTCTTTCTTTCTTTCTTTCTTTCTTTCTCATCATTATTCCTTTTTTGACAAAAAAACTTGTAATCTACTCTGGAATTGATGAGCATATTGTTCTGACGTAATCACCACATCAAGTGCCCTACGCATTACAGGTTTATGGCAAAAGACACTCGAGATTTTAAGCACTGGTGTTGTAAAGTGGTAAAATATTTACTTAATTGAGTGGATATCCGTGGGCACGAACTTACAGCTATCCTGGTAACCGAAGGCTTATGGAATTATGTTTATTTTATCTTCAGCATTCACAGATGAAATGTGAGGCGTTCTTGCGTGGGGTATTATCCAACGCGTTTTGTTTTCGAACGACGTATGAAGGAAAATGCACTTTTCAAAAGTTTGATTTGGTTAATGTTCATACATTATTTTTGTCTAAATGTGTGCAAAAACATAGGATCCGAAGCTGCACGTACCATTATATTTGTCACAAGGACCCACAATGCAAGAGGCAGAATTGGTCTCTCTGCAACATCAGCTTCGATTTTCTCTTTAAACCATTTGAGTCAACAATAGACGTTTCCTAAAACCCTTACTCTCATAATTGCTTTTTCACTGCTTGAGAGGTTATTGGAATCAAATCACTGGAACGCCAGAGGCAGTGTGACCCCCCCCCCTCAAGAATGACAAGTCTCTCATGGTCTCTGGAACACACATGCATGCAACACAGGGTGACAGCCATCGACCTGTCTGCTGGTAATTTTCACAGAAATGTCATACGATATCCCGCTGCTCGTTCGTGAATACACAGAAAAGGACAAAACAAATGTTTACTCAACTAATGTAAAACCTTTCCAGATATCTGCTCTTCAGTTTACCTTGAAAAGCTTGGAAACTCCAGGGTTTCCTCGGGGTTATGTGTCTGGTTTCTGTTTTGTTTGTGCTTAATGGAGGCATGTTAAGGTGATTTCTATGAAACGCCTTAGTTTTTTACCTTTACTGTGACCTTAAATAAAGTGTATTGTAGATATCATTTCGGTAGCTTGCATCACCTTCGATTAATTTTTATGCCATGGTGGGATCTCGCAGATTTACAGCTATGACCAGATCGACTACATTTGGTAATAGAAATAAAAATCCGAGAAACGCATGTTTTTTGGTTTTGTATGTATCCCAGAGAGACGAGATTGATTGAAGAATAAACAGATACAAATCCCAGATGGTAGAAAACAAGCACTAATACTTGTACCTTTTCCTTTCCGTATGTATTAAGCATAAATATTATGAAGTGAACTGAATACCAGTCATCCGTATGGTTGCCCTCGTCGCAGGCCAATATGTTTACGTAATATCTAAGAGATTCTGAAAACAGCTGTAATATACATTTGTAGGTCATTTGAAGGGCATTGTCGTCAATATAACCAAAATTCGCATTAATCTAACAGCTGTCTTTTATTGCGACATCTTAGAAATAATAAAAACAATTGTAGCTAGGCCTATTCTCGTTTACACACAGAATCTACTATACTGATACTCAAACCGTGTTCCCACTGTTAAAACAAATATCCATCTACCTCACTCATTGAGGAAAAGAAACGTTCACTAACTAAGGTCTGTACAAAGACCAGACACCCGTGAGATGTTCAGAAGATTTATTAGCTTATGATATCGAGAACGCTGCGCCTTATACACAGGAGTCTTAATTAGCTACTACCTTAGTCGTGGTGGCAAGAACAAATATTTAAACATTTTGACAGGCTCTCGAAGTGCACGTGCACCCCTCGCGTTGAGAATTATATCGGTTATATGTATTCTGGATCGTATTAACACGTATATGGATGGGTGCCTAAACATGGAGAGAATATCGTCTCTCCGATTGTTTTCATAATAAGTAGTGCAAATAAAATGTGTATGCGCTCCAGATTATAAGAAATACAAAGATATAAAAGTTCATGAAATTTGGCAAGTAATGTCAAAAGTACTGTTATTTTGCGAAATCTGATACGTAATAACAAATAAACAATTATCGAAGTAACATCTTAATTTTTATAAGATAAAGACACTGCCATACAGGGGCATAAGTAAATATAATAATATTCAAATATTTTAATTCTAAATGATATACATGTATATGTAGAGATGTTTTGTGTGTATTGAAGCAACTCAGATTTGTTGCCTGCTATGTTTTACTTGTTATCTATTTTTGTTTTTTTTTAACATTGTGACACTTAAACAGATTGTTTTATCATTTCGTGGCAATTGTTCCGAAACATGTTCAATCTTTCGGGGTTACTTCTTAACGCTTCTTTTTTTGTCTTTTTTTTCTGCGCCAGGACCAATATTCTTGAAAGTTTCATTGGTAAAACATACCGTGGTTGAAGGCTCAGATGGAGGCCACATATATCACATTCTTGGGCACTTTTAGTTATGATGACAAGATCCATTGAAATACTGTACACCGGATAACGGGAAACTGATTCTAGGACGATTTTCCCCTGACGGGTCTCTCTCCCCTCCCCCCCCCCCAATCCCAGGCCACTAATTACACTGCTTTTGAATTATCTACTTGAGGCATTTGTACATTTTAAAAATATTTTACTTAATATAAGAAAAAGACAGAAAAAGAAATAAAAACAAAAGAATTGGCTGTAACTATTATAACTCACTAGGAGCTCACTTACGCGCTTCATCAGACCTGAGAGGTAACCTTAAATTATTTGATGCTATAGATGCAAATATTGCAAATTTGTCTTTACATGTCATTTTTTAATTACACAAATAATAACGTTTTATCATTTTTTCGAAAAGCAGACACATGTCATTTATCTGTATTTCATTTGATGTCAGTGAGTTTTCTGAATAGCAGGCTAAGTAAATAATAACAATAATGAAAAAGAAAACAAGTTTCGAAAGTCGCTGTTTTTATGTCAAGGGGTAATGGTGAAACAATTTAAACTGACAGTTAATTTATCAAATGGATACCTGGACGAGGAAGATTATTTGTTTCCCCCACATTTACCTGGGGATGCACCTTAATTATAGAAGGGAATGCGATTAAGTGTGTAAAACAATAAAAAAAGTGTCAGTTCATCAAAAAGATTCCTGGATCAGTGAGATTATTTGTTTACCAAACAATTATCTGGTGATCCACCTTGATTAAAGGCAGGGAATGTAATTATCGGAGGGGTGGGGGATAAAAAAGCGTCAGTTTTTTCATCAAAAGGGATACCTGGATGATTGAAGTTATTTATTTACCCCACCTCTACCTGGGGACGCATTTTGATTAAAGGCAGGTATAATTTTTCTCAATTTCACATTGTTCATTCTCAGTATTATATTTCTTACTGGGGGGGGGGGGGGGATCGGGGGGGTCCAGAGGGGAACCGTCCACTACGTGTACCTTCTAAAAGGGTCTGTAGATTGTTACAAAATTGAATAGACAATTTTGCCACAAACTACCGGTGCAGACACCCCTGTCGGATAGTAACTTGGATCAATGATCATAGTGCGTGTTAAGAGACTACGAAAGGTATCATTGTAGCTTATCTGTTGTTGGAACATCGCCAGATGTACATTTGTAGCACATTTTCTTATCATCGGGTTTTTTTTACACATAATAACGCCATACGTTCTAGCTTTGAAGGGGTACCGTATCATTCTATGTGGTAGTGACCAATAACATTTGGAAGCAAAATAATTGTGTGTATTCCAAAGATATTCTTTATTTCCCAACCATCAAATAAACACCAACTTACATAAATGATCCACAGCTGAAGATTCTTCTCTAAAACGACTAAACTGACTCGTATTGAAACAATATTTTGATAACAAAATTGTTATGCGATTACATTATTCCCAGACATTTGCCAGACGAGACAATCTTGATTGTCTCAGGTTTCTAAGATTTCATTGAGCTGCGATTGTTTCGTAAATGATAACAATGCAACAACGCATTGCTTCCAAACACGACTAAAGGCATGAAACTGTTTAAACTGAATACTTAAAGGAAAACTGGCGATGAATTTTTCAACTACGTGTACATGTACAAAACAAAACTTTAAAAAGGCTCAATGTAGGGCTTTGCGCCACGTTGCCGTCTGGTGATGTCAAATAATGCGGTCTAGTCTAAATATTTTGATTCAAATTAGCCCTGTGTGTGGACAGACCCAAAGATTAAAGGGACCCCCTCCCCCCCCCCCCAAAAAAAAAAAAAATCCCGTTTTAAGATAAAGTTAACGCAATTCTGTGTGCGGACAGACCCAAAGATATAAGCCCCCCCCCCTCAAAAAAAAAAAAAAAATGACATGCAATAAAGATTGAAGTATAAGGTTATCTACTGGTACGCAGGCTGCAATTGCTCCCACCAGGTTACACGTGTAGGAGGCAGAGATCGACATAAATGTTCATTTTGATGAACGTACTCTCTGATTTAAATTTATTTATCTTAGTATATTTCATTATTATCCTTTAAATACAGTTTGAATTTCGATCATTTAGAAGTACAATACAATTGCTTTATTTATCTTATTATATTTAATTATTATGCTTGCAAATACAGTCTGAATTTATGTCAAGCATTTAGAAGTACGACCCTCCTCCACTGGCATATCCAATATTATGAGGGAGGTGGGGTTTAAGGGGGCGTAAGGGGGTGTAGGGGGGGTTTGACCCGCCAGTACTTCTTACACACGCAATTTTATATAAATGTTTTACTTACCTGAACAGTGAGAATTAAAATCAAGGAGGTAGCATCCGTGTGTTGAAAAAGGCCCATCACGAACGTGGCACAGCGACAGAGCCTGATCAATAAATCTCTTTAAACTTGTTTTGGTAAATTTGACATCCTGATCCGAGCTGTTGGAACAAGACGCTAGTCCGGCTTCTGAGGCATTCTAAGTCATCTCATTCTTTTGGCGATTAACACTCGGGGACACACTTAGTCAGCGACTTTAGTCGTTCGGCTATCCCTGAAATCAAATCAAATGTTGGATTAATGCGCAATAACGTGCCTCGTCAATTTTTTAACCCAGATTTACTTGAGGTTCGACTTTCTCTAGACAACTATAAGGTGAACTCCGCAAGGCGACACTATCACAATTTATACATATATTATGTGCTGTAAATTTTAGATTAATTTTTCTAGATTCATGTGCAATTTGCTCTTACATGTACCAGCGCGGATCTGAATTATACGATATTGACATAAAATTCAATTAAGGGGTTCATGGAATGAATTGCGATGATTTTATATTTAAACGGGATTTTGATCTCCAACTTTTACGTCTCACTGGTGTTATCCAACCTAACCCGGAGATGCCATGTTTATCGGGTTTATCTTTGATTAAAGAGGACGAAATAGAAAGTACTTTGTTGACTTTCGAATGACACTTCAGCTTTGTTTAGTTTTGCCCCTTGTTATCCCGTACAGAATTGAAGTATCAGTCGAGAGTTAACAAAGGTTAACCAATTCTTTCATCCTGCGCTCGCATAAGTCTAAACTTCATGAACTTCAACAACGGATGTAGAAAAACACGTTATGAAAGCTGTGTCGTTCACTCAATCCGTAAACACTGGAGATGTCCTACTGGTACAGTAGCTGTGAAACCCAAGAACCTAGCTCTGAATCCCGAGAACCTAGCAATGTATACGGAGAACCTAGCTCTTAATCCGGTGAACCTACATAGTTGCTCTTAATCCGGTGAGCTAAACTCTGAATCAGAAAAACCTAGCTCTGAATCCGGTGAACCTACATATACCTTTAGCTCTTTATCAGGAGAACCTAACTCTTTATCCGGAGAACCTAACTCTGGATCCAAAGAACCTAACTCTGAATCCAGTGAACCTTACTCTAAATCCGTAGAACCTAACTCTAAAGAACAGCATTACATCTTAAACTAGACCTCTTCCTAGGTGTCTAAGGTTTATCTCTCTCATTAATTGTAACTCTGTACAACCACAGTCAGCTAAAAACTTATATTTACCCAAGGTCTTGTGGAGTTTCTCTCTAGACTGGCTTTTTCCCCTTTCAGTGTCTTTCGTGAAATATTCACGCGATACCACGCTGTATAAAAGCTGCCGTTGGACTGTTTGTGAGAACTTCAGCTGAAATCTCACCCTGTCAACGTGTAAGCTCAGTCTAAACGAATATCTGTAGTGAACTATAAACGATCGGCAGTCGCGTTTACATAGCTTTCATATCACAAGATAAGATATGCGAGCGCCGTGTCAATGAAATCAATAAGAATCCTTAGAACTGGCCTGCACGGTCGAATAGAGGCCCCAACCATGGGTAATCTTGATATAATATTTCTTTTCCAATAGGTTACGGATTTCTAAAGGCCAATACCTCTACTTAGATGACGATGCATGGTCCTGCACAACGTCATTACATGTGGTTTAAAATTAATGCCCGTGTACGCAATAAACCTCTCTTGATTACTTCAAAAAAAAAAAAAAAAAAAAAAAAAAAGATTTCATAAAAGCTCTGTTGTGATGATTGCTATAATGCCGGGCAGTACATTAATACTTTGTCGTATTTCTACCGATAAATAAACTTAATTGTGCTGTAACTACTGATTCGTGCACAAGTGAAGAACTGGCAAGAATGTGACGTCAGTCCGATGTGACTATGACGTCAAAGTGACGCTGTGACCTACAAAGGGACGTCTTGCTCTTACTGGGAAATTTGAAGGCACATTTTGATTCATTGGCTAGTGCCCAAAACTTCGTATTTCAGCTTGAATAAAGTAAATTTAGTATGATCATATAGTGAACCTGCCCTGCGAATTAGCTTAAAATTGGAAATTCAACTTTGTGGTCGGTTTTAGTGGTACATTTTATTCGTCCAAGGGGGGATAAGACGTGTTACAAATCCTCTCTCTTATAAAAGTCGATTGAAGAGGTCATAGAGGATAAAAGACAAACAACAAATCACAACCCGTCGGCCCAAAAATTAAATATCGCAGCTTGAGGCCAGTAAATGAGTTTCTTGGAACTTTCCTGTGGGTGAGACGCCATGCTATCAACCTGATTAATCCAACCATCGATCATAATTCGTTCGTAAATGACGTCATCGCCCCCCCCCCCTCAAATATTGATCATCAGCGTGCTCGTAAGGCAGAATAATTGTAAAACGCCCAATATCTAATATTCTCAATACGAAATGTTAGAGCAATGAGGGGAACATCACTCCATATTTCAGTTGCTAGGTTTAACTGTCACCTTGCTGGCAGGGTTAAAAGGGACTTTCTAAAAGTAAAGGCTACGCAAAAGATAAAAAGCTGTGGATTATAATCCTGTTTACAGTAGTTTTGTCGCTGTATTTATCATAGCTTCGTCACTGTGTCTCGGGTGTTTCATTATAATTAGAATGTAATTTTTGTTGGTTTAGGAATCTTAAAACAAATATCTTTTGAAAAGACCATTTTGCCTTCCTTCAAATTTAGATGTTCGCTCGTTATATAGTCAGTTGACAATTGATCAACTGCCTCGGGGGAGGGGGGTTAGGAGGAGTCACCGTTGATCCACCATTGCTCCCACCATCTCCTTTTGAGGAAAATAAAATCAATTCCAAAGGGCCGGAAATTATTTGAAACAACAGTAATAGTATGTACCTGCATGTTTTCAATTAAAAGACCATTTAAATAGTCAAGAAAAGTTCTGGTACTCGATAAGCATACATGTAGAACGACAGTTTTTGTACCTATTTCCCTGCGTCTTATCTATCAACACAGAATATTTACCGCATTTCTTGGGGTTTGAGGTTTTTTCAAACATTTTGATCTTACCAAGTGTTTTTTTTACTGCAGAGCTGTAATCGGTGAGAATAACCCAGCTGTGGTAGACTTGATTATAGCAACGACAGACGCAATAAAACGTCTGGAAACCACACTTCCGGGTGGAAAATGAATCTCTTCTCGCGGAGTCACTTAAGCTAACGTCTGCATTTTTGGGATAGAAACCAAATGACATTAAATCTGTTTTCCCATTCAAGATTTTCTATTGCTATTCACGTGTGGGCATGGGTAGGCCCAAAAAAAATTTTTTTTTCATTTAAATCAATCCTAGTGAAAAAGTATTAATGAATTATTGTCAGTACATTTAATCTTGTATTATTTTCCCTTATTCCTCACGTCCTGAAATAATGGACAAGCTATTTTCAATCATTCTTGCCAAGTTATCATGCATGTTACCTCATCTGCCTAACAACTTCAGATTTGATGTCGCCAGCTTTTATGCACTAGAGACTCGTGTTATGAATATGACATTGTTTTATCCATTTCGAATTAAGAGGATCGTGAAGTGGAAGAAGTATTCAAGCATAAAAAGGGCAAATCGCTGCGAGCAGGGTTCGAACCTGCGCGGGAAAATCCCATTGGATTTCAAGTCCAACGCCTTAACCACTCGGCCATCGCAGCTCGTGCGTGTGTGTCAACTTGTTTTGTGACAAAAAATAAATAAATAAATAAAATAAAAATAAAACAAACAATACAGCCAATTCGATCAAAATAATTTTATTGTAAAAGGGTATTGATTTGTAAATATATTGTAAAAAGTGGAAATATCTAGTCTTATCGTTTGTCGACATGCTTCATGTTAGCGATTTGAAAAGCAAAAAAAGTCAATTTTAAAAAAAGCTTGAAAAAAAAACTTCAGATAATGTCTTTGATGAAATAAATCACTGGATACGAAGCAAAAAAAAAAAAAAGTTAATCGCTCTGAAAAATTGCAATTTACTGAAAGACGTTGATAAATTGCTGATTTGACTCCTATCGAAGACCATCGCTTGTTAATAAGCGTATATCCACCATGGTTCAGATGCAGTAACCTTTTACACCGCCTTCTCGCGCGCTATCAGCGACCCATGAATGCAAAATAATGCCAAACGCAAAAAGTGTTTTTGCTTGACAGCACATACGATTTTTTTACAAACGATGTTCAGAAATGCAGCTGAAAATTAGAAATAGGCTAGAAAATATGGCGCGGGGAGAACGGCACAATGTACAGTAGGCCTAGGCGAAGTCAATATGTTTTCCATAAATTTAAGACCGCCATGTCTTTTCGTGCATTTCAGAGGAAAATATCGACATTGGGCACTTTTATTTAAGGAGTTTTATGGAATTGCGAAAGATAAGTTGGTTTATAGCATAGAAAATATTACTTTGAAAACATGGACAGTTAACCTTCAAAAATAAAAGACAGGGAAACATTTTACACATTTAGTGTTGCCCCGCTAGCAAATCTTGAGTCACCGTCAAAACCAAGGCAAATATTGTCATACTGGTAATTGATGAAATAAAGCAATGTTGACTTTGTGGCGGGGTTTACAGCCAGTAAAATGAACGTTGATGAGATTTTTGTTGTCTTATAGGGGCTACACTTATTCGCCTTTGAAAATGCTTTCTTTTCGGGTAGACTGTGCTGATATATCATGCGCTTGGTACATACTCTTTAAAGGCAGAATTATTGTCCCTCTTCAAACATCACTGGTTTTTTGCGGTGAAATGCAGTGCACGTATTAGTAAAAGAAATAATTTTTTTTCAAATAGGAAATCTTGAAATCTTGGAGTAAAAAGGAAAATATCCCGAATATTATATGGATAAATTCGATATTCTATGTTCCTATTACGCTTTAACTGAATCTTAATGGTTGATATCTACACTATATTGTCCAGTTGTATGTCTACTTGAGAGAAATGCACACAAAGTACCGTATGTAAGTACAGTATTTTATATCGTAACAGAACGCCAAATGCGGCCTTTTAACACATAGAAGACTTAATATATAATGTATATAATATTTAACAAGAGAACAAGGAATTTTGCACTAAAATGGATTTTGTATATTTTCCGTGCGGTAAATAAATTGCACAAGGCAAATAGACCTGCTTGTAAGGTACAGTACATGCACAGAACTTTTAGGCTCATCTTCTACATTACGTAAATTTAATTGGATAATTCCAATATCTGACTTTTACTGGCTCAAATGACGATTAAGCTATATTGGTAAGCGCCCGAACACAATGCACAGTCTGTAGCCAGAGATTTAAGATAAACGGGGATAAGTTCTAATTCACACAAAATCACGCCGACTTTTCCTCCCGCATATTCAGAAGCCGGATTAATGACCTCCGTTTGTTTACACGCGTTGCATACGATCTTCTCGCTCTGTTTACCTGCGTTATACATGATCGGTCTTTCTCTGTAAATACGGTGCAGTAAATACGCATAAACTTTTGAGTTTTAGTCTTAACCTCTCCCGTATCGATTGTCAAATATCAGACAGGTTACTGCTTAACGAAGATTAGGAAAAGTAAACAGGCTTCTGATATGCTAAACCAGAATCAGCGGTTTTGTCAAGACCTCAAATGCGTGTCGTTTAGCCTTTGCTGGAGGCCTTTTTGCTAATTACACCATGGAAGGATTTATGTCAAGCCTTTGGCCATGCAGTTTGCCTTTAGAAAACGCACACTTGTGCGATATTATTTGCTTTTTGAAATGAATCTGACCTAAAAAGCCAATGACAAACTTGACATTATAGATTGTTTTTCTTTTAAAAAAATTAAGAGAGAGAGAGAGAGAGAGGGTCTGTCGCGACACTTACTGATTAAAGGATGCTAAAATGCAAGGGTACCAATTACGCACTTGAAGAACGAGAAAAGAGCTAGGTCTAACAGGCCCGTAGCCAGCAAATTCAAAAGGGGGGATCTTTTTCTGAAAAAGTGGACCTTTTACAATGAACGTTAGGCCTATGTGTACCTAGATACAATTTTACCCAAAATGGACCTTTTCCTGACAAAAGGGGCGGTTCTTTCGAACCCCCCGAACCCCCCTGGCTACGGGCCCGTCTAATAATGTCTGATTTCTCCATGGCGTTTTTACCAAAGTAAATCGCTACCGTCATGGTAATAGAATTCACCTTTAATTCATTTCAGACAATCAGTCAACGAGATCCTTGATTCATTTTCATATTGATCCTACATTTACAATATAAATAATGTATTTAACTTATATTTAACCTTTTAATTAATTAATTGTAATTAATTTATTCAGTTATTCATAAAAAATCTGAAGATATATAGCTATGTCGGCCAAGTGAATAGGCGTTGGACTTCAAATCCTATGGGATCTTCCCGCGAAGTTGCGAACCCTGCTTGCAGCGATTTACATTTTGAAAAATTCGAAAAAAAAAAAAACTAATTAATGCAGCATGGTCTTTCGAAAAGAGTAACTTAAAAGGTGAAATGCATGTCCTCTGTTTGTTCACATACTCTTTCATCTGTGCTTTTAACGTTAAAAGTCGAGCAGCTGACTACATGTAACACTAAAATGCACCATGAGCGTCATCGAAATCCCTACCATTATGAAGACGTAAGACTTCAGCAAACGCAAACAGCCAATAAAAATTATCAGGCTAATCACAATATGTTCGACAATTTGTTTTATCTTTTCTTTATTTCTTTCTCTTCCTCTATTTTTTGGGGGGAGGGGGTGTAAAGATTCCAATGTTGTATTTTCTGAATCACAAACTCATTCTGAAACCCTCACGCGTTTTGTAAGCGATTTTCTTTACACGTACCTGTATAATTTGTTTGAAAAATAAGGATGGCGTGCGCTACGCAATGTGCATACCGTATAAACTTTTTATAAACTCATACGCGCCTTGTAGGTGATGCACCAGTACATGTACCTGTATAATTTGTTTGAAAATTACGCGGTGCATATAACGTATAAACTTTTTATAAGCGAGCATGTCCAAAGCACCAACACCATGAAATACACTTGGACAAAAAAATGGCAGTTTCATTGAGATACTGTTGGCCCGAGACTGTTGTGTTAAGAAAATGTGTAATGCTACCTTTATCCCCGCCTTTTCAAACTCGCACAATCAATCACTTCAAATTGGAGCTCATCAAACAGGGATTTATCAGCATGGAGTGTTTGACCCCATGACTTGCGAAAATCTGAGGTCACGGAAAACAGAGTTCCAGTGATTCGCATGTGTGCGTGTAATGCGTCCTCACAATTATGACTTGTTGGAAACCTTTAGTAAAAGAAATTAAAATAGAATAAAAACCCAGCTGTTACGGTGGTTTATATAATATAAGTTGTTTTAATACATAGCAATATGCAAACTGACCGGCTAACTGCGTTGAGTTATGCTACATTAGCTGTTTGGAAATATGGCAATTACAAAAGAGGATCGAGTAGTAAATTCCCTTGCAGGATATTGAATAAACGTATGTAAGTCCATGTAGTAAATTCCCATATGCGCCTTAATCAAACATTTATCATGTCTACTCTCAAGCATAAAATATTAGCGAAGCTCCAAAATTATCAACAAACATAGATCTACATGTAGAGCAGACATGAATAATCAACAAACGTTGATCAAACCTGTCTGATGTATTGCGATATTTTGTCATTAATTATTTATCTAGTGCTCTAGCTATGAAATGGTGTATACGATATAAAAAATTCAATGAACTTCCATGCATGATATCCCATATATGCCAGTGTCACACCTACGTGTATAGGCCTATGTGTGTTGATAAAAATTGTCGCGTTTGTCTCCAAAATATCTGACCCGAACTTAGGCGGTCATACCACTGATTGAAAAAGGAAACTGTCACCTTTTAACCTAGATCCCATCAAATTTAACTGTATATCCAACAAAAGCATATACAGGGTATATCAACCATCAACAACTACTGCTACTCATATATCGCTCCTCCAAAATACATCAACAAAGATTTGAATGGGATTTGAAATGTATACCAGATAATAAATCAAAGTGAATCTTTTCACGAAATACTGTTGACAAAAAGATACATGGTAGACAAAATGTAAAAATAAACCTGCGCCGTGTAATATTTCAAAATTGATGAAGCTTTTTAAAGTGAAGGGTATATATCAAAGACCAGGTTTGAGGCCACAGCCGACTGGTTCAGCGTTTGACCAAATTTCAATGAAATCTTTAAAAAAACTGTCTAGCTATATTCTCTACCAGAGGCCCTACCAGCTGCACCCGTGTTCTAGTAGTTACAAAATCGCCCTTCATCAATTTTATAACTATTAGGAAAGCTTCCCGGTAGAAAAGCTCCTGCTAGAGAGTCGTCTTGCTCAATGTTCTAATGTACCAACAAGACGCATTACAACCGCTAGATGCACAGCGACCGAGATCGAAAGGCTATTGCTTTTTATTCGGCTAATTAGGCGAACGAAAAATTGCATGAGCTATCCCATCTGAATCCTTTTTTAATCTATCTAAACAGGCCTCATCAATCTATATGATTAAGAAGAGAAAATGTAACACACACGATAGAAGTACAATGGCTATCCCATCTAAGAGCATATGTACAGCGATCATGCCTCTGTTGTTTTTGTAACATTGGACGGAGTTTTGTAAGAGATATTTGCCTTGATTCCTGCACTACCAGTTAATTAGTCACAACTTCTTTCATGCTAAGCCTGTGATTGGGAGAGAGTGAAGGTATTTTTATCGGGAAGCGCAATGGAGACCCACAGTAGCGTACATGCCAAATCAGCCACATGGCTTTACACGTACGTAGTAATTGCACAACGAACTGCAGCGTTCTTTTTTCTTTCTTTTTAGCCTTTTTAAGATATTAATCAAATTAAATCGTACGCTGTAATCTCAACGCATAAAACCGTTGCTAAGACGGGATAGCGTATCAACTCTCCGGGTTCACTTCTAAGTTTTTTATCTTGGGGTGTTAAAGATAAAAGAAATTGAGAGGAAAGTTATTGCACTTATAAAAAACTGAAACCAGCAATAAAGATGTAAAAAAATATGGTATGGAAATGGAGATAAAATAGGTTTGCTTCTCCTCCTAGTGAACAAATAAATATAGTGATAAAAGTATGGAGAAGACAAGTGAATTACAACTGTACTTCTATACATAGTGCGTACATTTATACTTGGTCACTTTTGTTGCTCTCTCTCTCTCTCTCTCTCTCTCTCTCTCTCTCTCACACACACACACACACATACACACACACACACAGACACTCAAATGCACGGGCACACGCGCACGCACAAATATTCAAATTCAAGCACACACACAAACACACGTAAACCCGCGCGCGCGCAAACACTCACCCAAGCATATACAAGCTCCCAGAGGAGAGACTATTTACCTTAAGTCCCGGCTTTTACTGTCCACACACAGCATGAAATCCTAAAAGAATACTTGGCTTCCAGAAAAACAGCTGGCGTATTCAAACTGAAAGTTCTGTTAACTCATTGTAGCTCCTACTAAAGCCCACAGAAATGCCAAGAACCACTACGGGAAATAATCCGACCTTAAAGTTTGACGTCTTTTTTACTGTAAGCTCCACAAAGTCTTCTATTTCGTGGGCTAATGATAGCAGTTCATAAACCTTTACAATTACAAATCATTAATGTTATTCTGTCGCAGGTAAATCCACCTGAACTTCCAGAGAAGCTTCGAAAATTACATCATCTCATAACGAGGTTTCTCATATTAAATATTCCAATAACTCTACACAGTGACGTTATTTCATATCTCTCGCACCTCAAAAGCTGTATTTGACAGCCCTTAACTGTATACAGTGGCAGCTTGAACCTTGATCTAGATCAACTAGTTATCGACCATTTTTCCCACACAAACTGTACTTTTAATCTACCATGTCCCAGTTTAGCACCGATATATACTGTATTTATCTCATCGATAGCGGTAAGTGATTTTCTCTAAAGTTTACAGAAGAGTAGATGTACAATACCTTAGTCGTCATGTACAAAACATATGCATCTCACCACCGACGAAAAGAATATCAATACTGTATAAAGGCATCGTCTCTTCGTTTTTATGAGCTGCGCCTTCTGATTTGTTTTTGTAGCCTTGCTTCAAATCAATCGGTTGAAATTTGTTCTTAAATTTTTCAGGTACGATGAGGGTGGATTTTTTTCCTCGAGTACAGCAACTGAACACTTGAAGGATTACGTTAATGTATATGTTCCTATCGACAAAATGGGCAATCAACGAAAACGCTGTTTTTTTTTCGCTTAACAGCTATACCGCACTTAATCGGAAGTTGATATGTATCACCTCATCACCTCATCCGTTAGCAACGAAAGTTAGTATATATCTTTCTTTTTTGGCATCGTGGAGTTAAGCGACTGCGTTTTCCATAGTGGATCAGGAGAGAGTTCACTGCAGAAAGCGTCGCCTCACGCCTGGTTGTAATTAACAGCCTCAATGCTAAGGTCTAATCCATGAACTAGGACCTCATTAGCTCAGGTAACTTGTGAACGACCCGAAAACGCTCCCGAGTTGAAACAGAAACAGTAGTCTTTGGGTCAGTGACCTCCTGTCACGAACGCGAGGCGCCTCCAGCATGAATTTCCATCTTCTTTTAATAATCAACAAAAATAGGCTGTTTTATCCCTCCTTGGAGCGTTCCTAAGCGTTCGCCGTTCCAGTGAAGGACACAAATGAACTTGGTTAATCTCTTTTTGCTATCTGCGGCAGCAGGGTAGCAATGGACGTGATATCATTTAACACTGACGATGTGATCAAACTTTGGACAGGTAGGCCCTATTAGCTACAGTGTGTAAACAAATGATAAACGATACCGCGAAGGTTCCGTCGTCTGACCCGACCAGTGAATAACTGATAAACACGTATTTTGCCCTGATTACCAAATCATTATCTGCGACGCCTTAAGCCCGAGGTTTCTGTAATAATCGTTTCTTTTTCTTTAAATGCGCTTTTATGCGTTTATCACTGTAAAGGCCTCGCGCATGCTCGCCTTTGAGATGGTTAGATAAAACTGCCAATGTGCAGGAGCAATGTTTTGTAAGCAAAGATAAACAGTTTTGAACATGAGCCGCAACGAGGAGGGTGCATTACTTAGAGTCGAACTCCTCATTTAGTTGACTTTTACAGAATACGCTTTTTACATCCATACACTTAAAGACCCCCGAGAGAAACGCTCTTCAAAATATGTTTGGAATTTTATATTACAAGTTATCCAAGCATGGCCATAACTAACTTGACTAGCAACTAGAAAAAAAAAAAAAAAAAAAGAAAGTGCATTACACCGTGCAAAGAATGCAAGTTTATGTCGAACGCTATTTAGCTTATTGGTTATATTTGAATTGTAATTCAAATTCAAACCAAACGAACTTTAGATTTCAACCATTCTGAAAGTTAATTATTTTTTCAGTTACTTTTTCCTACATAGGTAAACACTTTTAAAGGTGGTTATCAAGTAGTCAGGTGGCACGGCTCCTTGTTTTTCAACGGTGTTCTTGAGATGGACATATGAAGCTACTTGAAAGGACATGCCTCATGTACCTACACACAGTATAAGAAATCTTCACTGCATGGTCTACCTTTCCTAAATCACACTAATGCTTTTAATGCTTTTCTAAATAATTGAAAAAAATTGCCAAAGCAGCAGATAAATACCACGCACAAACAGTTTGTACTCGACCTTTGAGCTGTATTCAGTACCTATCTCTAACATTAATTTTTGTCCATATAACAGATAGTATTACATAGCAAAGGATCAAATATGACCCCCCCAAAAAAATTTTTTTAAAGTAATAATAAATTTTATATTATTTTTTAAAAGCAATTGAATCGAAAAAGTGACCCACCTTGTTCAGTGTCTTGACATACTATAGGCAGAGGCCATTAGTCAAATTGCGATGTAGTTAGCAAACAAACCGCTTCTAACTATGATATATCCCCAGTACGTTAACGTTGAAAACAAATATTCCACATAAACCCGACATTGTGATGAAGTTATGGAGTTGACTCATTGACTTAATACATAATACAGTTTATTGGATGGAGCCGTATAAGTAGGGGCAAATACAAGCATATCCAGTCACCGAATATGTGAATATGGCAATATAACAATTAGGTCCCGTGGGTGACCCAGGGGTGTTGCGGGGGGGGGGGGGGGGGGGGGG
>NW_019773672.1:35504-63214 GCF_001039355.2 Lingula anatina | reverse complement strand
AAAACCATTGAGAATTATATTTTTAAATAATTATAACAAGTAACAATATTCAATCTAAATATAAGCGTGTTAAAAATTGTTTAGTCAGACTTGCTGAAACTGTCCATCCTGTCAGTCATGACTAATTAAATTTTCAAAGACTTGTAGAAAATTGCTTTCAGCCAGTCCAAAGGATGGGCAACAATTTTAAGAGCCATCATTTTGAATTTAGTCAGTAACTAAAGCAAAATCTTCCTTCCCCCCAAAATTTTTTTTAGTTCTCCAATTCAGCAAACTTTCTGTAACTGCCATTCCAAATTTCCAGTTGTATTTAAAAGTTTACAGTATGTCTGTCCAGGTCTTCACATATCAAAGCCAGCCTACCTTTTCAAACTGTTGACTAGATGTAGAGATTGACGATAAGTCCCGCTCAAGGTCAGCCACGCGCTGTCTCGATGCCTTCAGACGCCCAGAGAGCTCCTCTATCTCAGCTACAGAGAATGCAACATATTTAGCATGAGAGATAAAGAATTAATGTTAACTTTATTATCAACAATGACATGGATCTAAAATTCACTTAAGTTTATATGCTACACAGTTCTTTGATTAAGAAGTTTTCATGACAAACTATTAGAATGTGCCAACTTTACACCGTCTCTCAATAGGTGACATTATAATGTGAACAATATGGGAGTTGTGCCATTGTGTTAGATATGAAATTCAACTGGGTGTGACATTGCTTTAAGTGTGACACTGCAGTGATTGTGACACTGCTTTAGGTGTGACACTGCAGTGATTGTGACATTGTTTTAGGTGTGACACTGCAGTGATTGTGACATTGTTTTAGGTGTGACATACTGAGCCTCTGTTGAGCCAGGCGTTGACTCTGGTTTACACTAGACTGTAGCTCTGTCTTCTCAGCAACCAGGATGCCTATGGTTTGAATATGAACCTAAAAGAAGTTGCCATGAGTTATTTCATTAAACTAGAAGAAATGATACAAATGCTTGGCTTTTTTCCATTTAGATGTAATCATCGTGTCTTTACAGACGTAGACTTATATCGATGTTTTTGAACCCGATTTTACATTTCAATGCAATCAAATCAAACTTAATAATTCAACTTGAATGTTTTATGCAGCCGTGATGAACAAATTTACCTGCAGTTGTTCTTTTAAAGCCCCCAGCTCTTTCCTCTGTCGTTCCTCAAAGCCTCCCCTCTCCTCCTGCACTTGTTGCTGCAGTGACGTGTTGTGTTTTTTCTGGAACATTTAATAAATTTTAACTGCTGTTATAGAAAAACTCGAACCTTTGCGCTCCAGAGCATCAAACAGAGCACAGTGACCCCTCCCCCCCTCCTTGGGCTTGACCTAAATAAACATAACGCCAACACAGGGCACGAGTGCCTTTACACATGTATATATTTATAAAGGACAAAATAAAATAGCCAGTGATAATAATAATCTTACAAATAATCTAAAATAAATATAATCCTTATTTTAATGCAAAACAACCATTTCAGTGATATGTGTTTGATAAAGCTTGTCTAGCTATGCCAAGATGAAATATGATGGATGAGAAGGGCCCTTTTGCTGTCACCCTGTCTAGTATGGCTGCCAAAAAAAATCCTGAAAACACAAAGGGGGAAAGGTCAACTGCAAAAGCCACAGGCAAGCAGTGAAAAAAAAAGTGTTCTAAATATGAAAGAAATTTTTGTTTATTACCTACAGAGATGATAAAACATTCAATGCCAAAGGTGCATTTCACATATCTAAATTAAGTGGTTTTTTATTATTTGTTTAATTTCAGTGTCTCAACTAGCAGCAGCAAATTATGAGAACTTGACCGCCATTCTTCAAAGAGACCAACAGGAAAAAGTTAGTGAAAAGAGATATCAAAATAATATATTATGAGATGCTTAATGACGTGGTTACTCTGTGTTATCGCATTAGTCATTAGCAGTGTCCAGTCTAATAATCAGTACCCGAATATCATGCAGTTAATATTTAGTACTACTAGATGTTAAACCTAATTACTAGGAAAAAGTTCTTGCAGTTTCAACTCTATCATGAAAAACTCCATGTTTGCATCATATCATATGTATGTGAAAACTTCTAATAATCAATATACAAATACTAACTTCAATTTCTGAAGAACACTTTAAAGTAAATAAAATATTTTAAAACTTTAAGACCAAATTATACCAGAGTGGAAGAAAATGAAGTGACTAATTTAAATGATTTGGAATTTTGGGGAAATTTTTTAAGGTTAACATGTAAACCTCAGAATGGGCAAAGCAAAAATCCATCACAAATGTCAAACATTCCAGATTTTGGGCAGATATGGGGAAAAAAGTAGGAATGATTTTGACTTTCAAGCAAGATGTCCAAAAATATCAGTAAAAAATAATATGAAAAATATCTTTACTGTGAAACCAAATTAATAAAAATAACAAGATGCACAAAAAATGCATTCAAAATTAGAAAAATGAATACATCATTACACACACAAATATATAAATAAAGAAAAAAGTGGCAAATTCTAGATGGGTACCAGATATACCTACCAGCTCATGTATATGCATTGCAAGCTGCCGGTTACTTTGGCTGTGTTTTTCTAATAATGCTGCGAGTTCACGATTTCTAGCCTAGATTCAAATTGTATAAAGAGACCAAAATATAATTTATCTTTTAAACCCCAAATAAAAGAGGACTGCGATAAAATTTGAATCCCAAACCAACAGTGGTATGATTTCAATTTCCCAAAAAGCAAGATGGAAGACAAAAAGCACCGGATATCACCTAATAAATAATAAAAAAAAATATATATAAAAACAGAAACCAATGTAAAAACAACTAATCAAAAGGGATAAAACACAGCAAGTATATTTCTTGCAAAATATAATTCTCTGCAATTTGTTTTCATTTAAAAAAATCAATATAACATTACAAGTCTTTGATTTCTATTAAAAAAAAAAAATAGCTCCATAATCACATTGAACCCTGAGAATCATACATCACAGGCATCAAACATGAGTAACATCTCATCTTTCAGTCTTTCCCCCAACTTTATTTGATCTTTTATTCGCATTTAATTTCAGCTATTGATTTTCTGTCCATTTGGACAGTGTGGGTAAGCATGCTGAGGACAAAATCACAGGAGAATATGAAGAAGAACCAAATGTAGAGTATAAGATATTACACCCAAGGTACCACCATACCACGACAGCTGTAACTTGAAAGCATGCATTTGGACTCCCCTCACCATTGATGAACGAATTAATTATAAGAACATTGAATATCATCAACATCATCATAAGTTAACCTATGATAAGATGAGAAAAATCATGATACTGTGGTAGAAAACAAATTCCCTTTATTGGTCTTTTTTTTTTATTTTTTGTTCTGATCAGATTTTCAAAGCAATATATTGTGTCAAGTTATAAACGCAAAACTTTCCGACTGTTCTCAGGTCTTACAAGAATTATGGATGAAACTGTTCTTTGGGCTAACTTTATAGTAAACCCCAGTTGTTCAAATTAAAATAACTTTTTAAAACCAAGAGGATGATGAATTTGTAAAGGTGATGTAAAAAAAAAAAAAACAAAAACAAAACAACATAAATATATTTTCATACAGAAAAATCATGTACTAGATCTATACTGTTGAAAGTAAAAAAGGGCTGTTTTATAGTTTAGAGTTTTATAAATTTTAAAGTGAACAAAGTTAATATAACACATAGACTGACCTCCAATTCGCCAACAGTGTTATCATTTGTGTCACCAATTGTCCCATTCACATAGGCATCAGACTGAATCAGAAAAAAATATTAATACAATCATTATCATTGTTAATGCAACTTCTTTGCAATACAAGCACATGCCATGACCTTCATGACTATAACCATACACGCAAGGAGTGTAAGTAATATGTATATCAAATAATTATGGTAACTGCCATAAACTAGGCTTGTGCCACATAACTACTGCATATTTAAAGTGAAGAGTATTACAAATTATGATAGACTAAGTATTATAATAAAGACTGTAAAGTACAAATGAAGACAATCATGTTTGTATCTCTATTTACTATCAATAAATAGAAATATTACAAAATATTATATATTACAGCTGTTAAAATATTAACTATTCTTTATTATAGAATGTATATAATCTATTATTACCTGTGACAAAAGGCCATTTATCTGTCTGGAGAGTTGTTGAAGACTCTCTGTAGAAGCAGTGGGTCTGAAATGGATGAGTACTGCATTGAAGTCCAACAGCAATGATGCTTTTTTTTTTTTTCCTAAACTTATATCCTGATGTTGATATTACATTTAAGTCCCAGAGAAACAACATTTTTCCTAAACATATCCCCGGTATTGATATCAAATTTTCCTTCTTGCAGTAGGAAGCCAATGGATGTCTTAATGACTGGTCAAACATTTGAACATTTAAAACAGAATTATTGAAAGGGATAAAAACTATTCATTTTGGCAAAAAAAAAAAAAAAAAAAAAAAAAAAAAAGAATTTCCTGGTTGTAATCAACTATTTTCCCATACTTATCATTGGTTAATAAATCCGTTTCTACGTTCAAAGTTAGTGCCAATTTTTTTTTTTTTTTTGATAATCTCTCAAGAGCATATTACAGAGGGTACCCATTCATGGAGGCCATGTGGTCCGATGACAAGCACAGATTCCAGAATACTTGTGATAACCACCGTTATGGTGGAAAAATGGAATTCATTAATATACATATTTCTACAAGCTGTGAACAATATATTTATTGTAATATGGATTTCATACAAAATATTGTTATCCCTTTACTTACAAATGGTATAAAACATCGAACTCAAGTGAAGGTATGAGTTGAGAAAATGATCTAAGGAAAAGAGATAATAGCTCTTTTTCATTGTGGAAAATTAGATTTGGCAGGAAGTTCTCAATACCACATACAAGCATTTTAACATCTTTTGCCTCGTTTTCTTTTGGATGGAAAAAACAAATCTCATAAGACTACATTATACATAATGCATCCAAATGAACTTATTTTCTAACCTTTCACCAGTTCATAGGTGTGAAATGTCTTACCTGTGGTTGGAATCATTGAGAGGTGGTGTGCTGTACACAGATTGGTCTGGGGTGTCTGTGGATGGGGGAGGACTATGAAAAGGAAAATCTCATCAAATCTGATTCAGGAACAAATATGACATTTTTTCCACTTCTTTTACTGCCTTTGCAATGAAATTAGGCTTTAGTGAATATCTATAGAAAAGCACATCAACCCCCCCCCCCCCAAAATAAAGCACTGTTGTTACAATTATTATTATTATTATTATTATTATTATCATCAAATCGTCATCATTATTATCATCTTATTTCTATGCACATCTAACATAAATATATAAGCACAAAAGGCATTATAGCAGCTCTATAGGGGGTTACCTGAGGCTGCGTGCATTCACTGACATGGGAACAGCTTCCACATGGTCCACAGATTGGTTATGAGATTCGGAATTGGCAATGACCTAAAATATATTAGAAGTACCTCGATATATGAAGATGTTTTAGTATCACTATTTTTTATAGCTGAAAATGGTAAGCTAGAAATTATTTTTGATTCCTTTCAAACATTGGTTAATTTAAAATAGTTGACAGCTTGGTGCTTCTTATTACTATGTCACTGAATAAAATACAGCTTGTTACTTTTGAAAAATGTTTTTTTTTCTTCCTCAACTCAGGCACACATACTTTAAACTCAATATAATTCTTAAGAACAACCCCACCTATTCCTTAAAAATTATGTCTTGAAAATTTTTCTTGTATATATATATATATATTAAATTGTCCTTTGCATCATATTATAGTAAGGTCATAATTTTTTTTCGTGTGTTTAAAGCAAAAAAGATAATCAATTAATTTTCAATTATTTTTGTTATAAATTTAAAATATTTTACATCAATTGCATGATGTCCATAATTCCCTCCTTACCTCAGAAGAATGATTCCCATTACTTTTCTTGCCCTCCTCATACTTCTTATTCTCCACTACAGTGGTCTGTCTCTTGGTTTTTGGTTTCTCTCCGGCAGGTGAATTGCCAGGTGTTTTCCCCGATTTCTTCTGAAACTGCTTCAGCTAGAAACAGAAAAAGGCCCTAATTATTGCTCATGACATCGGTAGTCTCTTCAAATGTATTGCTGAGTTCCTTGACTTATTCTAGACAGTTAACTTTTTAAAAATGTACAAATTCAATAAAAGCTAAGAGCTTGGTGGATCTCCAATCTTGTCTTGGAACCGTAAAAACTGGAAATATCAAAATTACCTTCCTACAGTTCAAGTTACACCATGTAGAGGTGATTTCATTCCCACAATTAAAAAATTTTATTTCGTGTTAAATTTAAGAACTTCAGACTGTCGTCCAGAGTGTACGTCTTAACTGTATATAGCCTAAAAGGTGAACAATTCAGTTATCTGAAAGCTTTAATAAACCTCAAAACAATGCATCTCAAGAAGTTGTTGGTAATAAATCACCACTCTGGCGAAAAGACACCAATGGAAGCAAGCATGCATAAAATTTCTATTAGCCTCATGCATCAGATTACCGTCATGAATACACAGCCTTACGCCGGTTGAATTCCGTGAAGACGTTCATTAACAAGCCATGCTCAAAGAAACGTAACGATTTAACAAACATCTATATTACTAGAAAAATTTCGCGTAGAATAATCATTTAGTGTTTAAATAAAACGAAGCCAGCTGTTTTGGCGTAAACAACTAAGTTCTCAAAACATTTGGGAGGGGTATCGTTATGCCGCAAGAAATATTTCAGAGTTTCAAGTCGGAGAGAATATTAAATGAAATTAGAGCAACATAAAGTACACATGCTACTTTGATAACTAACCAAATGGCACCCGGCTAATTCTCTCTTTTTACTCATAAATAATTTACCTTCTTGCGAGCAGCAGCCAATTTTTCCTCTCGACTGCTGTCCGCCATGTTGGCCTGCTGACACGGCGGAAGTTTGATTCAGCAGAAACAAAATATCGCAAATAATTTAACATTTTCTTTATCAATAAATAGTTTTGTCAATTTATTTAACTATTTCAAATATTTGATTTTAGAGAGGTATCGAAAACTGCATTATTTCTCTATGTATGATTTATAGATGTATTTCATGTCCGTTATTTTAGAAGATGGCGCGCTCCTTGAAAAGTCAAGAATTTTGCCTCTGAAAATATTTGGAGGTGAATATTTTGATTTTTATCTTCTGTATCCTCTCCAGAATAATGCCTTCAGGCACAAAGTTAACTGATGAACCTGCTTATATGATAGATTTAGAGAAATATATGTTTGTGTTTTATTCTGAGAGTGCAAACTACTAGTAAATTACTAACTTACTGGTACAAGTTTCATTACTGGCACCGGAAAATAATTAAAATTACATTTAATTTATTGATCACCGTCATCCCTGCTTCTGTACCACATTTATTGATGCAATTGCACTGCCTCCATGTTCTGTTTCAACATGAGGTTCAAGAATAGCATAGATGCTTAGACTGCTGTACAATTTCACCACATTGTCACAATGAATCCTATACTAATCCAATATACCCTGAGTGTCAGAGAAACGTAAAAGCTAGCTTGCTAAATATACCTCGTGGTGGAGTCGCTTTTACGAAATTGGTATTGTTGATATGGGTTATATATGAAATCAAGATCGAGCTGACAATACCGGAATCTAGAACCTAGGGTAATCCAATACTGTCTTATGTAGCATCATTTGTGGACACCCAGTCAAACTAAAAACTATTTAACAATTATTTCAGACAAGTGATCATGGCTGACATCTCTAATCTTGGTCGATTCAATGGGCAGAAACCCCTGAAAGAGTATGTCACTCCCTACAAGATCGTTCTGCTGGTGCTTGTTAGAGAATACAGAACATTTAAAGACAACAGTGAGAACTCCTTGGCTGATGCCGTTGATGCTATGCAGTGGATTTTCACAGAAGAAGACAGAAAGGATTTTATGACCATGCTTATTTCATTATTACAGGTGTAGTGCCATTGAAAGAATGGGGAATTTAAGTGTTTACTTTTGGAGCAACATGGACTGTGCACATGTGTGTGTACAGGGGTGATTGATAAGTGTGCTCATATGAGTGCAGATGCATTTCTTTGCTCCTTGCTTTACTGTCAGACATTCATGTCCTGGCCATATGCCATGTTACCAAATCAACAAATCAAATCTATTGTAACATGTGCAAGATCTTAAAATGTAATTTTTGTTTAATCAAACAATCCATTGTCGAAAATTCTGTTCAAATTTTGGCTGTTGTAATTTGTGTATAACAATTCTGGTCTTTTTTTTTCTAATAAAGATCCTTAAGTTGTCAAATGTAAGTAGTGAAATTTTGACTTCTTCTTTTTACAGGCACCTGACATGGAACTGAGGGAGGTTGTTCTTAAAGTGCAAGAAATCCAAAGACCAAAATACTTAGAAGTTTTCTTGAAAAGGTATAATGCTACTGAAATGCATGTCTGGATTTTAACAATATAATTGTACAGTATGCAAAACATGGGATTTTTTTATATAATCAGTGGCTTATTTTAAAAATGGAGTCTGCCTGAAGCTTCAGATATTTTGATGTTTATCCAGAGCATCTCCTTCAAAAAGGATATTACAACATTTAATTTATTTTTAGTGCTCAGAAATTCTCTGATTTACACTTGTACAATTTTGTAAAACAGTTGCTGAAAAAATTACTATGATTACAAAGCCTTGAAGATATAGGTTTAAGTTTCAATTTATGTATGTAAAGTTTTGAATAACTAATTTTTGAGATAGGTATCATGCAGATCTCAACTTTTAGAGCAAATAATTTTAGTCATTAGTTCAGTTAAATCAAAAGTTAAAAATATTAAGTGTTGTGCCTCTTTTATTAAACTTTAAGGATAGAAATGTCAGATTTTTAGACCATTAGCAACATGCTATTATTTGAAATGGGAATTATTAATTTAGTTCCCCATTCTTTCTGTTTTAGGCTTGAATATTTAGCAACTAATGGGATAATGGCTTTGATGGATTATTTCAAAGCTCTGAGTGAGATGTTCGAAGAATCAGAAGATCAACCTGGAAAGTTTTTGGTCAGCAAAAGTAGTGTCATTGGTAAGTTAAGATGGTGCTTCTGGTAGAATTCTTCCATTGCAGGAAGTTGTGGGTACTTTTCCCATGACTTGACCATATCAAAGGCTGTCATAAAAATGGTACCTGCTGTCTCCTTGCTAAGCACTTGGAATATAGAACACAGGCAAAGGAAAAAATGGGTAAATGTTCAGTAAGTATAAACATAGCATTTCTCACTGCATTCTCAGACTTAAATATAAGCTACAAGAAGCGCTGTTGTAATATGGTAGAGTTTACTGTTGAAATTGGTTTTCCCCATTCGGTTATGTTATTATTTTATGCCACTAGATACAGGTGGGATTTTGTGGTACAAAGAGAAGAAAGAGTTCTGGATTTACTGGAAATTTGGATATTTGCTGTATTTTTTTCCCCTGAACCCCTTATAAATTTGTGTGCCTTTGACACCTGCATTTTGAATTCATGATTTCTTTTTAAGGTCCACTTCAATTTTAGAGTCTTTTTTTTATAATTGTAGGGTTATTTATCAGAAGAATGGGACTGGCATTTGACAAACTTTCCTTTAATATGGTGACCAAACTGTGCCAAAGTTACAGGAGATACTTCAGGGCATATAACAAGGACCAGGAGAATGGAGATGTGCCTTTAGAACTGGGACTGGAGGCATCACATAAACAGCAGGCACAGGTTTATGAAAGGTGAGAAATTTGACAGTCAATACTCACTGTATATCAATAATATAATAATACAAAATACTGTAATTGTAGAGTATTGAATATACATCTTCAGGTGGGGTTGTTTTATGTAATTTTTAAATTGGTCATTCTCAAATCTTCAGTTTAAGCTCTTCTTGCTTTTTGACACTATGAAGTTAGAAGTGGTGCTGTGCCATTGTAAGTAACTAATTGCTGCACGCTTCAATTTCAGTGATGGTGGAATACTTGGTTGCAATACCTATTCACAGAGACAGGCAGAGTACTTTATTTCTCAACAGGTTACTTTAATTTATTAATATTAAAACATTTCACCTTTTGATTCATTGATTAATTGTTTTACTTTAATTTTCACTGGTTGAGTATTTGAATGTTAATGTGCAGTAATAGTATTATTATTTATAATAATATTTTTAAAAATTAAATCCAAAATTATGAAGATTTGCATCTAAAAACCTGTTTAATTTTGATTTTTTATAACTTTTACACTGACAAAAATTTCACATATTTATTGCACTGCATGAAAAAATGATCAGTAATCAAAACTACTGACATCTATGTACACATGTTTTTATATGTATGTTTGAAAGAATTGTTTGAATTGTGGAAAAAGGTTTTTTAACTGTAGAGGTTTAAATTATTGAGGTCTTGCTGGACAATTTATGTTAAAACCAAGGGATTGTTTTTCTTCACCAAGTAGATAATAAATAACCACTTTTTACTCCGAATCAGCTGTAAAATTACTTGATGAAATATTTGGATGTTTTTTCCGAGTTATGAATACCAAACACTCTACTCCACTGGACTGTATAACCCTGCAGTGCATGGGTGTAAGTTTTCAGAATTTTGCCTGGCTTCACGATTTTCAGTCTTCATTTTTTTTTTTATGAAAAATTTATAATAACTGCAATGAGAAATTGCATGGTAGGTTTTCAGAACTTGGAGTTTTTACAACTTTCACACATGTATACACTAATGTTTTGTATACCAGGTGAACTTGTTACATCACAATGCTACAGAGGCACTGCCTCCTCCTAAACTACAGTCAACAGTCTCACAATTACTGAGGAGCATGCCACATTTGGCAGAGGCAGTAAGTATACCTGAAAAATTTAGAATTTATCAATATTTTCCATGTCACCAAGGAGTTTAGAATCATAGAAAAGGATATTTTCATGATGTTCCAGAATAATTTAGAATTAAAGACATTTTAAGGTAAAACAAAGACTATATTACATTGTACTGATACTAATGAATAATTGATGTTAAAGCTGAGATCAAACTTTTTAAAAGTTAAATATTATTGTGTCACTGATATTTCATATTCTGCTTTGAAAATTTCACTTTTATCAGCACTTTCTCAGCTACCTGAACAATCTACGAGTTGATGAATATTGTGGTGCTATACATAGCCTATATCACTACTTTGACCGTCACGCTTTGGCCTCAGTGCTGACCAGTGCAGCAAGCAAGGATGAGAAATTGGATGAGTGCAACAAGCGGTTTAGATATGCTGCTCTCAATTTGGCAGCCCTGCATTATAGGTTTGGGCACAGGTAATGCATTCTTGTTGTCGGAGTCATTGTGATATTATGTTGAAAGTACTAGTAAGGTTTAGACACTTAGACAGTGTTGTTATAGAGTCCAGCAAACATATTTCATCAGATGTGCTATGCCCTTAAAAGTTACATTAAGAGTTTCTTCCAATAACAGCTAAAATGAAGGACATCTCCACTCTCATTTCAATATCTTAAAAGACATTTAGTTAGAGGAAGTTTTAAATAATTTTAACTGTAAATGAAGGCAAAATATTTAATTATGAAGAATGATGTGAATATGCCTTACACAAGAAGATTTTCCCTTGTTCTCTGTTGAAAGTTGCATCACTTGGAGAAAGTCTACCCTGATATATAGAGATCCTGGCCCCAGTTTCACAAAAAAAAAAAAAAAAAAGTCAGATCTCTGACTTAGTTGACTAGGATTATCATGATAGTGCTGTTACACTGCTGATGATAGGATAAGATGTGACCATGTAACCTTGGTAATTGAGTTGTTAACCTGGGAACCTTTTTTGTTTTGAAACCGGGGCCTGGACATGCTGTTAGTAGAGAGGAAAGTTCCCAGACCTGAAACTCGGGTTGGGATTGACCTGTCTGAGTCGGCATTTGTCCTTTCATAATTCTGAACAAACCACTCAAACTATTTCCTTATTTTACTCACCTTTTCTTCACAGAACAAGTTAAGATGATTTTATGTGAAACATATCTCTCAGTGTGAAAGGACACTGGTGGCAGATTTTTGTTCTTTTTATTAAGAAGTGTTTTTATTTATATTTTTAGAAAAGAAGCTTTGGCAGCTCTTCAGGAAGCTATCAGAATGGCACATGAGACTAATGACAATGTGTGCCTGCAACATGCTTTGGTGAGTCTCTCTCTCTCTCTCTCTCTCTCTCTCTCTCTCTCTCTCTCTCTCTTGCACATGATTGATTCTTTGAATTTCTAAGTATATTACAACATATAAATAATGCTTTAGAAATAAATACTAACACATTGCTCTTATTTATACACAGTTAGCTTAGATTCATACTTGTAAACAAAAAGTCAATATATCTAAGGCATTGGTCAAAAGCCGGAGTAAATTATATTCAAGATATCATAAATATTAATGGTGAATTTATATCATTAGAAGAAATAATAAATCAACACAACTTCGACGTTAAGCTGCCGAATTTTCTAGAATACGAAAAAGTAAAAAAATCAATTCCGATATCATGGTTACGTAAACTTAGGGAAAATGCAGAAACAGTTGACAACACAAACTCAGATGAGATAGTATGGACTCTAGCCTCTACAAAAACCATTTACGATAAGCTAATAGAAAGAAATGTAATAAATTTACCCACAGCAAGTTTGCATCTTATCAAATCAGGCGTAAGTGAAAATGATTGGCAGAGAGTTTTCTTGATACCATTTGAGTCTGTCAAAGAAACTCAACTACAAGTAATGCAATACAGAATAATTCACAATGTGCTGTACACAAATTCTACACTGTTCAAAATGAAAATAGTTACTAGCCCAGGATGTATTAACTGCCATATGAAAGAAACAATAATACATCGTTTTGTAGAATGTGTACGTGCAAGAAATTTTTGGATTGCATTTGAAAACTGGTGGAACATTCCGAATAATACCATACACTTCAGAAAAAATGAAAAAACTATAATGTACGGGTGTCTGTCAAGCGACCAGCGCGTAAAAGCTTTAAATTTCTGTATTATTGTGGCTAAACAATTCATAAACAAAAATTCAGAAAATCCATCAGTCTATGATTTTGAACTGTTTCTGCATTTTCTTAGTCAGAAGAAGAAAATAGAAAAATACATTGCTATAAAGACTGGAAAAGAAGATAGGTTTAATACAAAATGGAAACGCATTCCTACCATAACGTGTTAAAAATTTCACCTCTAGTACGATATAGTTGCCGTTATGTAGTTTACAACAAGCATGTTTACGTGTAGTATGTATGGATGGATGAGTGAGTGAAAGTATGTCTATATATTTATGTTCTTATTTTTTTATCAGTATTTAATTGCCGTAATTATTATCAGTATCATATGCATTTAATCTTTGATTATCTGTCTAAATATTTCATTATATATGTTATAGTTGCCGATATGTAGCTCACAACAAGCATGTATACGTGTAGTATGTATGGATGGATGAGTGAGTGAGAGAATATCTATATATATTTATGCTCTTTTTATTTATCTATTAGTATTTAATTACCGTAATTATCATCAGCATTGTATTACACGCATTCAATCTTTGATTATCTGCTTAAATATTCCATTATACATGTATATTTTCTTTTTTTTTTCTTTGAGTGAATAAACGAAAAAAAAAAAAAAAAATACACAGTTAGCACATACAGATGCTACAGAAACAAATTCTGACAATTTGCAGTCACTTAGTTTTAAATCAATTTATTTGTTTATAAGAGTTAATGCCACTGTGCGTGTCCATCTGTTTGTTTATTTAAAATTTTATATTTAGTAGACTTCAAAAGTAAAATATACTACTGTCACACACAGACACTCTTTCACATGTATACACACATTACAAAACTATAATATAACACTGCAATACAAAATACAGATTTACTTGAACATCCAAGGCATACCACACAAAAAATATGCATTGCCTTTACATAATTCACACCACAATATGTATAAATTTCAGCTTTTATCTGCCATTTATTCGGAGCATGTTTAATGCTCTGTGTACATTTCCAGGGCTGGCTGTACAGGCTAGGAGAGCAGTACACAGCTAACACTGCAGATCTCATGTTTAGAGCAGTGGCCAAGTCTGAAGATCTGCATCTCCATGTACTAAGTATTCCATGAAAAATCTATAATTGATTTTTTTTTTACCACTAAGTGTTTTCTCCCTTTTATGAGACCCAGTGCACCATTTAAAATGAATCTTGCTAACTGACTGTGTTGAACACAGCAGTCCTATTTTGGTGACTCTGTTACGTAAGAGCCAGGCTATTAAGTTGTCAAACTGGCGTGGTACAGAAAACTCTACTGCTTCAGTGTGAGAAGGATCTAAGATACGTTTTTCTTTTCCAGTACTTGGCATCTCTTGGAGTTCAGGCATTTGCCCAGCACAACTCTGTGGCTGCTGCTGAACCAGCAAGGTAAACAATAGATACATGGGTTAGTTAATAATAGAGTTTATTAGAGATTTATTTGTGTGACAGTACCCAATATATACAAATATAATATATAAATATAAAAGTATCAATCCAGTCTTATGTGTTAACAAAGTCACCATTAGTTTTAACATAAGTTCTATAATAGCTTCTTTCAGACATGGAAGCAGTGAAAGATAAAATTTCCATATACAAACATCTGACTTTTTAATTTTCCCCATCAAGTTATTTGCCATATAGCTGCTGCTGTTAACCTTTATCCCATATCCATAGGAACATGGGGATCAAGATACTGTCATGCTGAACTTATCTGATGATATTTATAATGTTTTGTGAACAGCAATGATTTTTACTTTCAGTATTCATGTTGTTTCTCTAATTTTTATAATTTTTAATATCTAATTTACAGTGTGTTCCAGTGTCTTGTAAACAGTGACATCTTAAACTGCCAGCATTCCATGGTGGATCTGATGGCGACAAGTTTCGCACAAAAGTCAGCACTTTGGAGTCTGTATGGAAACAGGTATAGAGCAAAAATCACAATTTATTATTGTCTTGTTTGCCTAATTTTAATTTTTGACAATTTGACATATTTCTCTTTGAGAACTATATGATAAAAGAGCTGTAAGCAAAATCGAATCAAACATGACATTTTGTCTCTTTCACACACAGTGCACATAAAATAATATATGAACAGTGTAATTACATACCTTGGCTTTCTTTGTCCCAAACATGCCAATGAACAAAAGCACTAGTGCTGGGTTTACTTATGAACTCGGCATACTTCTGTCTTGGGAGTTTAACCCCCTTCTAATGGAAGAGAGGATTATCTTTAATCACAACTTAACCAATATTAGGACTTGATTTTCATTTTTATTATTAAATGGTAATATTTACTTGTTTATTAAGACTTTAGTCTTTACGTACATTTCCAGACAAATGTCCTCCCTAACCAGTCAGCTACTTTTGAACCTGGCATCTTCAGATGGTGGGGTGTACCACACAGGAGAGGCTGAGAGCTTGGGTTTGTGTAACTTGGCCACCATGCATGCAGAACAGGTGGGTTGCCTCTAACCTGACTTTGCCACACCTACTTGACTTTGCCACACCTACTTGACTTTGCCACACCTACTTGACTTTGCCATACCTACTTGACTTTGCCACACCTACTTGACTTTGCCACATCTACCTGACTTCGCCACACATCTAACTGACTTTGCCACATCTGCCTGACTTTGCCACCCTCTACTTGACTTTGCCACATGAACGTGACTTTGCAACCAAATTTCACTTCAGTTTAAGGAGTTTGTTATCCAATGCTCAGGTTATTTTACAAGTTAACTAGTTCTTGGAAAATTGTAACAGAAAAATGCTTCTGGAATTTGATATAAAAGAAAGGCAGAATGGCATTATAAAATATTTAGTAGCAGAAAGATGTTTAAAATGTGTTATTTGAATGAGATATGAATAGCACTGAAGTCTTGTAATTACTAGAGACTAAAAAGTATTTCATTATCTCCTATAGGGAATGTATGATATGGCATTTGAAATCATCAGCTATGTCAAACAGAAATTCCCCAAGCCTTCCCAGCATGCAACAGTATGGTCCATTTGTGAGCAGAAGATAATGTTTGATCAGGCAGTTCATTGTGGGAACTGGCAAGTTGCTATGGAAACTGTGAACAATATTTCTGCTATAGATTCTAAGGAAGGAGAATACAGGAAGGCTGTGTTGTTGAAAGAAAAGGGCCAAGTTGAAGATGCTTTCCAAATTTTGCATAGTTTTCTTGTGGAGAGAAAGAAGAAGCTGGAAAGCTGCTCAGCTGATTTGTATTCCAGGTTATTTTCATAATTTTAATTTTTTAGTAATGAGGCATATAAATATTTGTATATGAATTAAATATATTTACATTGCATATATAATCATAATGTAAACATTCAGTTGTATTTCCAAAAAGAAAAAAGAGCAAAGCTGTTTGAAATACAAGAAAAAAGTAATGAATTTCTGTCATGCTATGAAGTTCTTGTGTAACTGAGAGATGTAATATCTATGCCAGCCTTTGTTGACAGATGTTTTTATTTTTCAAATAAACTTGTAAAAGGATAAAGACATTGATTTCAACTGTGTTCATAGGCTAGTTCCCTGAAATGTCATTGAAAAATAGTTAGATAACCATAGACTAGTTCCCTGAAATGTCATTGAAAAATAGTTAGATAACCTTCAAATACTGTAATTCTAGAGTCTTGCTTGCTCTTGGTGAGTTATACTGCCAGACAGACAACCCCTCTGCTGCTATCCCCCATATATTAGAGTGTGTCTCAGTTGCCAAGTCACATCACATGTTATTGACACTTATTATGGCCAAGATGCACCTGGCTTTCATACAGGTAAGTCCATGTCTGCATGTGTGCCTCTGTGTGTGTGAGTGTGTATTTATCCATAAAAAAAATTTATCCATTAAAATGTCATGTCATCGGCATAAAAAAAAATGTTTTTGAGTTTTAAAGAGGGAGTTTGTGTGGGGTGGGGAGCAGGCCAGTGTTTATTGGAGCATTCCTTAAGTCACTGAAATGACCTATCTGTTGGCATCTGGGATATATACAAATAACAATAATAATGTAATTGAGCAATATTTTCCTATTGGTAAGACCTGTGCTAGCTTGAAATTGGAGTTTTATTGGAGGAAATGTGTACCTACTCTTGTAAAATGTTTCTCAGATGACTCCTTATCTCCCAACATTGTCAATTAGAGTAGGGAATTATATCGTAGACGATATAATTCCCTGATTAGACTGACTTGTAAGTAAGTAGAAGAATTAAAATCTTTATGTAATATGCAAAATATTACTGGATGACTTGTCTGCACAAGTGGTATGTCGGATAAATAGATTTGTACTGTATCTGTTATAGTTCACCATGAATATGCCTGCTCAGGCACTAAGAATGATAGAGGAGGACTTGGTAACAGTATTGACCCATGGGAGTGTATATAACAAGGCACGGACACAGTACCTGTATGCTAAATGTAAAGTGGCTGCCGCCACTCAAGAAAAAGACACATACCAAAAGAAAACAGGTAATGGAATTTATGCTGTGTAAATACAGCACTCTTAGGCTACTGGTAGAATTCTTTTCAAATTGTATGATTGAATTACTTTTAAGTTGAGAAAGTAGTATTATTAGTTGAGAAAAAATAAGGTATTTTTAATTAGCAACTTCTCTGTTTTAAATCTGAGAGTAAAATCTAGAGCATAGCTGTAAATAGGTGTAAAACTTGTATCTAATAAAACCATTGACAATAGCTTAGCTGTATTAGGGAGCATTTTATTTAACAAATCACTTCAGCTAGGATCCACAATACAGTTTTAATAAGAAAAGAAGGGAAAAGATTTTATAATGATAACAATAACAACATTATAAACAAGCACTTTATTGTTTTCTTATCTCTCTCTCTCTCTCTCTCTCTCTCTCTCTCTCTCTCTCTCTCTCTTTGTGATGTCTGTCATTTCTGTGTGGTGTATTCTGTCCTCAAATCCACCTTCTCTCATTATGGCTTCTCTCTCCCCCAGCACGTATGTCAGCAGTATTACTAATGAACACTGTTATAGACAACCTGGTCTCCATACAAGCTCATTGGAGGACTAAAGATGCTGTATACTACCAGGTAAACTATATGTGTGTGTGTGTGTGTGTGTGTGTGTGTGTGTGTAATTCTTGTAATGTGAGATTTTTTATGTTTTATATTTTTAGGGGCAAAATGAGTTCAAGTGTTTTTACTAAAAAAAAAAAAAAGACGACATGCAAATTTACTCCTAAAGACCAGCAAAAAAACTGTTAAGGAATAACTGTTGCTAGATTACTTAATGATTGTGTTTAACTACCCTACAACATTATGGGTTGAAAAGTTCTGTCATGATTTCCTGAATTTCCATATTTTCAATTTACACCAACTTGTATGAAAATGAACCTTGTGTTTAGAAGCAAACAAGCCTACAGAATGTGATTAAAGTTTTGAAGTTCAAGATTGAATTTCTTAAGATATTGAATGGGTTAATCTCTTAGCATGGGATATGATTGAGGTAATTCAGCAAAGCAGATTGGCATATTTTCCAGAGTAAAACATCACAGCTCAGACATCATTACCAGATTTGAAGTTTTTTCCCTCCTTCAAAATTTTTGATGGTAATTTTTTAAATGAGCATCATGACACAGTTGTTATTGTCAGCTTCAAAAAGTTTCTTCCTTCTGTCATAATAGTTGTTTTGTAATTGTTGAAAATGAATATCAGGACACAGTCAATATTATCAGTTCTAAAGAAGTATTTTCATTTTTCATTTTTTTTTTGTTTCATGATTTTTAGAATGTAAATATCCAAAACACAAAATATTTTTATCCACACTATGACACACACTGTGGTCTATATAGTTCAGAATAGCAAAGAGAGAAAGAGGATATTTATCTCATAACAATGCCATTTATTCTACTTCCAGGCACGCCTGTGTCATGAGCTCGGCTACACAGCAGAGAGGAACAAGTTTGCCCTTCAATTTAGACAACTGGATCAGAAATACCCAACTGTCAACTCTCTAGCCATCAATGTGTTATAATACAATTCAGACAACTGGATTAGAAATTATAAGATGGAGTTCACAAGGAATATCTACTTATGGAGGAAATGAAAAATAACTCACAGCTGTGCTTAACCCTTGGATTAATAAAAAACGCCTTAACTGTCATTGCTATCTAAAAGCATGATAGCTAAAATGCACAAATAAAAATAAATTGAAATAATTTATACACAGGTTCATTTAGTAGCTGGAAATGGCAAAAGAGCATGGAACTCTTCAATGAACTGAGACTTGGTAAGCTTATGTGGATGGATAATTTATAGAAAAATTAGTTGTTGAAACCTATATAACAGAGAGACACATTGGATGTAATGTCCAGTATGTTGCTTTACCTTATCTGAACATTGTAATACATGGAGTGGTTTTGTACATAATCTTACTACATGAAATAAATGAATATTTCTCCTTTTTTTTTACATACAGACAGATGTGTTTGTACATAAAGCCATCACCTGTGCCTGTGGTCACTGTCATCACCCTCGTCAAGAACTTTTAGTGATAAGTGGAAAATCGTTTTACCTTTTGTCTTCAAACTTACAGAACTGATGAATTGTCATCAAATACAGTTCAAGTTCAAAAGTTGGCTTGATCAGACCATTTCTCCAAAAATTATGCAGTTTTCCTTTTCTAAGCATATATGCAGTACAGAAAACACATTTTAAGGAAAACTTATTCTCCTCAAACTTACAAAAATGATGAGTATTACTCAAATACAGGTTGGGTTTGAAAACCAGCCTGATTGGGTTATTTTCCTGAAGTTGACAAGATTTTTGTGAAATATCTTTTTAAATCATGGCATTTTCAAGGAGTGAGGTTGAACTTCCACATCCTTCAAATGTCCTGAATATCCAGGATACTTATATTATATTATATTATATTATATTATATTATATTATATTATAAAAGAATGGTGTAAAGTATTATGTAATATTGCATCAAAATTGAAGGAAATCCTATTATAAGGACTGCTGCCATAATGACCATTAAAGAAAAACTTACTGAAAAGATTCATAGGCCCAAAATACAAGTTGGGTTCGAAAAATCAACCTGATTGCATTATTTTTCTGGAAGTTAAAACATTTTTTGTGTGAAACATTCATTTTTATATACCGATATTGATTTTGTCGTTGTCGCCAAGCACTTTCAGTGTTATAATAATAAGTGGAAAACCTCTCTTCAAACTGACAGTACTGATAATAATTCATAAAATTAAGTCCAGGTTCCAAAATTGGTGTGATCGGTGCCTTTTTCCAAAAGTTCCGCTGTTTTTTTTTTCAACATATATTATTACCGTTATATAAATAAGAAAACATGGAAGGCCATGGAAGGTCAACCTCACTCCTAGAAAATGCTATGATGTGAAAAAATAATATTTCGTGTTCCATGTTTTGCTTTAAAACTTACAGGACTGATTGATATTCAGCCATTACTACTTCTAACAAACTAAGCATTTTTGTAAAAAAAAAAACAACTACAGGCCTATTGCCAAACCCACACTTTAGACTCTTCCTGAAACATGCACATACACTATCATTGCCTTTCAACGTTTTAGAACTACATGTATTAACAGATCTTTTACCGGCCACAGGCTCCCCGCTTTGCAAAGTCATTCAGAGTTAAGAAGCCACAATGCAATCTATTGTTTTTGTTCACGCAGATTAAAAAATATTTGGCAAAAGACTGAAACATTTCGAAAGCATAATGGATAAGCGTGCACGCAGAGCCAGGGGTGGGGGGGGGGGGGGAAGAGAAGATCCGCTTTCTCAGTTGGGTTAGTTGGTGTTCATTTAACGTTAACTGAGAAAGTTTACTCGTATATGCAGTTATTACAAACAATGGCCGCGGTTTAAATGATGGTATCTCGGTTCCTTTTGGAACCAGCTTCGTCCCACGACAACATTAACATGCATATTTTTCAGGATGTTACTTAGACAATATCTCCACGTGGTAATGCTTTGGGTCTTTTCTTGGCATATCCTTGTTTCCACAATGACGGCACATTTTAGTGAATTAAGTCATCGTGCGTTCTAATGAAAGAAAAAAGAAAAAAGTTATTGGCTTACACTTTCACTAATTGCAGGTAATAATTAAAGAGCAATCAAATAAGTAAAAGTATAGGGAGATATTGAGTGTAAGTTAAATTTCTTTAAGACTCATCTAGTATAAAAATTGATTTCGTGGTAAGAAAAGATGGAAAATGTCAAAGTCAGACATAGTTTGATTTGATTTGTTAATTTCTCAATAGATTTGCATGTCACTGCCACGTGTTAAACACTATGCCCAAGCATGAGTTATTCAAACAATATTTTAAATATTTTTAATTGAAAACAAGTTTATTAGAAATTGCCTAATAAGGAAATGTTGAATGGTGGGATGCAACATGAGAAAGGAAAATTCTTGTAATCACGCAAAAGACAATGGAACGAAAACAAATAAATGCGTGATCAGTACGGAGAAAAGCATAAATTATCTAGACGCTAAAGCTTAAAAAGGCCTATCTCCACTCCTCAACATATCACATGCAAAAAAATGGAGAAGAAAAAAATCTACCAGTATTTTTTTGTTTTGCAATCCTCTCTCTCTCTCTCTCTCTCCCTCTCTCTCTCACACACACACACACACACACACACACACACACACACACTTATGCATTGAATATTTTTCAACACTATTTAGCTCCAACAATTAACAGAAAAAACCTGTTTTCAGGGATTTCTGAACGTAGCATACCGAGTATTTTCGCTTCCTCTTTGTTAAATTCAACTTACTTTTCTGTGAACACGAACAGTGTTGAAAAGATCTTTGTCACGATCAAGAGCAAAACCATTCAAAGTGCCCAATTGCCTCGTGCAAAGCTTCACAAAATCTGATTAAAACATGTCTATTGGTATTCATATTAGGTGGACATTCCCTGTTAAGAGAAAAATTTGCTCTCTCTCTCTCTCTCTGTGTGTGTGTGTGTGTGTGTGCGTGTGTGTGTATGCGTGCATTGGTTTCTTTTGCTAATTTTCTCACAGGCATTAAAAATAAGCAACAAAAACATTTGAGGTGCAGTGTTAAATAGTATGTTTACTAGTATCTGTAAAATCTGAAATTGATTATTGCAATAACTTTCCTCAATCATAAATAAGTAGTCTTGGGAAAGTCATTTGATTCATATGTTGCGGGGATGCTTCTGGAAATATAATAAGAGGCAAAACGGTTTTCAATTTGTTCCATAAATATTCTTAAAATATATACAAAATTAGTAACGATAACCATTCTTAATATCAAGGTTAACGATTGTGTACACAGCACATAATGGTTATATGCACATTATTTAGTTCTTCACAGCAATTACCATTTTCATCTCCCAAAACGATACATACGTTACTGACGCCAGTCAAAGACTTTTTAGTTTAAATGTTAGCTCTGTGAAGTACATGTTTTCTGGCTGCCATTTGTTTCAAGTGGAAACGACTTGTCATTTGGGGAAAAACTTTTCATTTCATGTATGTATCTATCCGTAAAATGGACACTTATTGGCACTTATTGTTTTTTACGTCCTCATAATGCCGATGGTGCTAGGTGTGGATAATTGTTTGGTAACAAAACAATGAAAAGTTGTAAATTCATTCCGTATTCACACAAACGCTATACTAAGAAGCCCAAAAGTCGGCTTTTCTTTGTGGACATACGGTCCTTATTGCTGACTTTGGGTGTTTCTTCAAGTTACTGACACTCGTCAATTCAACATTGAAAATCCAATCAAGTTGCCAGGATAGCCCGAAGCCGTTTGCTTAATCACATACATAAAGCTTACTTTACCCACATTTACATAATAATTATTTCGTTAAAAAATTGGCCGCCTTGGAACAGTATATAAAGTCCCGCAACAGAGGACTTGACAGTATGCTGACAGTCTCTCTCGGCTGAGTTTAACAGGATTGAAAAACCGAAGAGCAAGAACAACAGCAGCTGGTTAACACAGAATACATCATTAAAGGTGAGCCTTATGTATTTAACCCTTCTTTAACTTAAATACATGTATATAAGTAATTTTTTGAAGGATGAAATCAATCCATTTTGTTAAATGTTGATTCTTTTTTGCTCCCGCGGCGAGAGAGAGGGGGGGGGGGAACGTTAGGAATTCTGCATTTTTATCATCTTTCTTTTTCATTTCAAAGCATTATTTTTAATAATTGTTTGTTTCAGGCATGTCTTCTTATATGTTGATTGTGTTGGTGGTTATCTGGTCGTCATGTGTGTTGCAGACGGAGGCTGCGTGCTGCAGAGCAACTAAGGGCTACTGCAAGGACTGCACAAGTGTAAATATGACATAATCATTTCACACAATTGAATAAATAAATAAATAAAAATTGTAATGAATAGGTAAGCGTGTGTGTACATAAATTAAAGGGATAATAACTCTTCGTATGAGATCTATATTTCACAATAAAAACATTTTGAAGAACTCAGAAAAATAACATATTCTGTTTTACGGCAGTTATAGCTATTATTCTGATATCTGAGCTTGTCTTTAGACCACGTGACCTCCACTGATGGCTACTCTGTTAAAATCTCTTAAGAGATTTTAACAAAAAACCAAACTTTTTAGAAAAAAAAAAAAAAAAAACAGGGACTAATTTTGAATGTAAAAATGGATTCATTAAGCATTGGTAAGTATGGTAAAATTGTTGTTTACTCCAGGAAAATTCATTTTGTGGCCGAAACGAAGAATTATTATCCCTTTAATTGTCAGCTACAGATATATTTTAATGAAGAAAGAGACAAAGTGGGAAGAGGGAACGACGGGTAAGAAAGTTTTTTAAAGAATATAAAACTTTTAATAGACAGTTTGATTTCAATTTTCATTCAAGGGAACGCCCTACTGTGGCTATAGACGATGCAATATATTCGGATGTAACTGCGGTGGTGGTTGTCGATATCGCTCTGGATGTTATTTAAGTAAACATTGGGGAAGGTAAGTAGTATATTTATATATTAATTAATAAGAATTTTTTGATGCGGTTCTGTATCGAATGATTTTAATCAAAACCATGGTTAAACCTAGATCACATTAGCCACGGTCGTCGTGCGTTGATTTTTTTTTTCGTCGAAAATGGCCACTGACTACGGCAAGAGCGTTTACGTATACATTATGCGCGGGTGTCGGTGTAACAGGAATGGAAGTCCGCGAGGCACCGTAGTCCGATTCCCATTACTTTGTATAGGTGACATACGTCCCATACACTAAGTTCAACACTCCGACTCACTTTTACTAATCAAATGAGAGCCCGGACTCCCATTCCTAAGACTTCTATTCCTGTTACACCGGGACACATTTCCAAAATGACCTTGAGGCCAGGTGGGGAAAAATCGGTTGTTTGTTGAGAAGTGGTCTTACGGAGGTCATACGGAGGTTTCAGTGCAGTGCGGCTTCCTTGAAGATAGAGACGTTATCGGCGATTTTAGCACCTTTTGTGCCCGAAGTAAGGAAACGCACAATTCCGTATTCATGCAAACAAATTACTCTAATTACTCAGAGTTTTTAACATAATTACTAATGTGATACCGCCTAAAACCACCGAACGTGGAAGGGAACGAGACCAACAAAAGGTTCAACCATTATCATGATCAGCGCAAGTTCATCGAACAATGCCCCCAGGGAACCGTGCCATCCCGTCTACGATAATGCTTAAATTTGACAAAAAGTTACCTTGACAAATCGTAGAGGCTACGGAATCCCTGAATCTGTACGATTTTGAACGATTTTGCACGGCCACCGCCTACCTCCGCAAAGACGCCGCACGAAAATGAATTAACGGGCAATGTACTGGTACCTTACGGAGATCGCGTGGCAAATATAAACTTGGTTTTAATAAGCAAATTAATAAGATGACAAGCAACGTTTTAAGAGCTTGATTATGTAAAAGGTCGAATTCAGTCCCTTCTTTGGTGAAAATTAAGCTTCGTAGATCTGTTTTATATTTATTTATTTTCAGGACCACTTGTCATTGTGGCTGGTATGGGAAAAGATCGATAGAATTAGATGACAAAAACGAAGAAACTGCATCCCCACAAAGTTCCTTTTCGGCCCTCGACAAAGACGGGTAAGCTATGCAATGCTCCAGAAAACGTCCCATTTATTGCCTGTCTCAGTTATTTGACATTCATACCTGCAAGAATAAACTTGTAAATCAAACAATCTCATTCATTGTGATAAAATATATACTAGAAACACTGGAGTAGAACTACAATACGCACACAAACCCAACCACGGTGTTCATTTTCAATAAATCATTTCGTGATTTTCAGATCAAATTCTTCCTTTATATAATTCAAAGTTGAATTGAAATTTTAGAAATTTAATAAATAAATAAATGACTAAATTGCCTATTAGTTTAAACTGAGGCCTAGCGTACTCTTGGTTTGGAAAATATTTGTCGCCTTTAGTGAGTACAAAATAGTACATAACATGTTTAGCCATCAATCCTGTTCATTGAAATAATTTTTCATGTACTACTGTTTTTCAGAAATGGCTACCTGGATTTGAACGAGTTCGGTCAAGCAATCAAAGGAAGCAAGGGGAAAGTGGACGCGGATACCATCCAACGTAAATTTGCCGAGATGGATGATAATAAGGACAAAAGGATCAGCCCTGGCGAGTTCGACACAGATCTTGCTTCACCCAACGACGAGGGAGAAATCGAAAAGGAAGTAGCTGTTTAACAACAGGACGGAGTATCGGATTACGGTGACGCGATGTCCCAGATGGACATAGACGATCTACGTAGAATGTTGGAACAGTGAGACAAAACCTCACCAGAATTAATGTGACGCTTCTCTCTCTCTCTTTTCTTGCTCTTTTCTCTCTTTCTTCATACTCTCTCGCTTTCTTTCTCCCTCTCTGGCTTTCCTTATTAACCTTGTACCTGCGATTTCAGTGATAATCCATATGATTTATAATCAGACTTATCAGACACAAGAAGTATTCAGAATCAGGCAATAAAAATCAAGTGGGATTTCATTTCATGTGAAGTTCCTCATCCCGAGTGGATCTAGCATGCAATTAAATACGTGCACGTTGCTCTATGGCCAAAGACGAACAGAATATCCCAATAAAGTTTTGCTTTAATGAAACCATTCGTCTCTTCTCTTTTGTATCTGAATCTGTAAATTGTTGTTTTTAAATTGTTGTCTGTAAATTGTGCTTAAAAGAAAGAGTTGTTTTAATGTACACATAAAAAAGCTCGGAAGCACATGTGGGCTGATGTTTATTTTCAACTTGAAATTTATGTATTTTGAGTAGGCGAGTGGAGAGTTACACAAAGTTAACACAGTCACAATTTTAAACTTTTTTTGAGAGAAAAAATCTTAATCGTGAATCATTCTTTGTCCTACAGAAAATTTCAGAGACCGAGCAGCTGCTATTGCCTATACAAATTATACATGCACGTTATTCACTCCTTCACATAATTATGAAAGTTCATGATATTTTGTTTCAATGGAGTGGAAAAATCCAACTCTTGACGCTTTCTTAATCCTCAGATGATATCTTAATCTATATTGATGACATCTTAATCTTAATTGATGATACTAAATTTTGACGATATCTTAATCCTGTGGTGATATTAGGATCAAAACAACGAGTGATAAAAAATAACGAGTGGACCATATAGGAGTCTATTCCTGAAGTTAAAACAAAAGTTCAATATTAACACAATTTACTTTAGATAATTCATGTATAGCGAGCTTTACAGTGTAGGACCAAATTCCTAAAGTAACACTTACTCGGATTACGTTAATACCGTCTTCAACGATTGCCAGTTAAATTTCGAATTGGATGAAAACGTACTTATGATCAACGAATGTGTCTTTATTTTGTTTTGTGAATGATCTAAATATAATTTTACATTTATGCAAAATTTATATCTATCAATAAATACTGTATTCTGGAAACACAAGTCCATATTAGGAGGTGGACGTCAGAGATGTCACGTGGGCCAACGAGGTTATGACGTCATCACGCACCTATCCAATGAGAGTGAGCGATCCCCACTTGGTCAGGAATTCGTTTAGACTCACAGATTTATCACCTGAAAATATAGTTCACAGAAACTCTATAAAAGATAAATAAATATAATGATAAAAATTCTTAATTCATGATCATTTAATGGAAAAAATAAATACATACACTTCTAATAAAATGAGCAAGTGTTAAAAATACTTTAATATCTAACATCGAAAACAAGTTTTGAATGAAAAGGAAAATGAAAATCTTAATGAATGGACATAACGAAAATTAAAAAGAAAGAGATGGGAACGCAGAGAAATAGAGCGATGAAGATTAGTCATGCTATTCATGCGGTCGTGGGCCTATTTTTCATAAAAATGTCTTAAAATAGACTTAATTATAGTCCAGTATTCAGGTCTGTAGCCAGGGGGTAATGGGAGGAGGGGGGTTCGAAAGAACCACCCTTTTTGTCAGGAAAAGGTCCATTCAGGGCAAAATCTGATCTAGGTACACAACAGTTTTATTGAAAAAGGTCCAC
>NW_019773672.1:0-22959 GCF_001039355.2 Lingula anatina | reverse complement strand
AGCTACAAGTTATCTCAAATATGCAACTGAAATCTTCAGTTCAAAAAATTTCACCCACCACCATCCCCGTCTCCTCCTTCATACCACATTTGTCTCCTCTGCTGACCGAACTTTGCTTGCATTATATTTGACCATCATACTGCGTGCGTTTTTACTTTGATTTTTCAGTGTTGTATACCTGTCAAGAGCACCACTGCCCAGCGAATGTGCCAGTACAGACGCCTACCAGTAATGCCACAGTGAATTCTTTGGATGTATTCATCTAGAGCAATGAATGGTTGGAGTCTTGTCTTTAACAAGTTAAACTTTTGCATCTTCAACTGAAGGACGGCTGTTGCTTATGTCAATCTGTGGTCCACGCATTGCAGCATCCACACCATCTTCCTAATCCAGAGGAAAAGGAGAAGAAATTGTATATGGGTAGTCATTGCGCATGACTTTACAGGTCCTTTAAAGGCTACCTCTGTACTGGACAGTCATCAGCCCGGCAAGTCTTGCGGGTTGATCAAACATTATTATTGACATATGGTGTTAAGAGTTTTGATTTTTCACTTGTAGCCGTAGACTTCTTACAATGCCCACCACCAGCCACATATCAAGTCTCTTCGTTCCATATGACATTCTCCTGAGTTCAGATGATATTGTGTCACCTTTATAAGAGTATGTGACATTGTCACATGAAAATTTTAGTGGGTTCATTTTCCGATTACTTTTTAAATATATCGAACAGTGGCCCAGCAAGCCTTGCGGGTCCATTTTTGATCTGTGCATACTGCAGAGGTCATTGGAACAGCTGTATATGAATCTGACATACACCGTTTTAGGGGCGAAACAGGCTCCATTCCCGGTTTTTGCTTACACGATTATTAGTCATTTCAATGTGTTGTGACATGAGTGTTGCAAAAATCCAGCTCGTGTACCTGCTGTTTTCATGTTGTATGAGAATTTTGACTCTATTTTTAAGACCCAGTCATGCTTTTCTCATAATACGGCCCATATTCCTTGTTGCCTTCTTTCTTGCTATGAATGAGACTATAAAAGTTTGTGGTACACTGAGATGGAGGAGACATAAAAACGTTTGTATTTTCTTCTCTTCTCCGTGTCATGTTTACTGTCATGTACACGGTGAGCATTTGGCGCGCGCCACTTGCGCTGCGCCGTTTTCTCATCGTTTACGGGGGTATTTTTGGTGAGTTTTTGCCTCTCGCGCGGCTGAGCAAAATATCTCACGTGTTTGATATTTTTGGTCTCTTGAGGCAAATGCAAGCGCCGATTACTCAAGCCATGCCAACAATGAGCATGTGCCGGTAGCCGGAAACAAACAAAAATGGCAGCCCCCAGCGAAGTCAACAAAAATGTAACAGTTATAGTTAGTCTGATTGATTAACGTGGTCACAATTTCCATTACTATCAGAAAAAACAACAATATGTAATGTTTCCTTAAACACATGATCCCACAGTTCACAGTGCGTCCGCTAGGGGCAGGCCAGGAGGTACCTCTGCTGAGCAAAGAGCGAAGCGTTTGCGGGGAGCTGAGGAGCGCGAGCATCTGGCTCAGCGCAAGTGGCGCGCGCCAATTAATTACCGTGTGCAGGGTGCTTTACTGCTATAGAAATTATGAGACATGGTTCTTCTCAACATAATATTAAAACAACCTATCTACGGGTATTACATAATGTTGATGCTGATGTCTATGTGTTGTTCAAACAAAAATTAATAAAAGACATATTAATTGTTGATTTTCGAAACATTGTGTTAACAAAGGAACCCTCTGTACTTGTCTGTAAAGCAGGTGTTTTTATCGATTGGCTCATTTAGTCACCTTGAATTTATCTGTCCGACATAATCAAATATATCAATATGAAAATACAAATTCATCATTCTTGTTTTAGCACTTTATACGGCAGCTGTGCTGTATCCTTCCCATGATGGTGAAAATTACCGACAGCCAGTCTGTATCAGAGTCGGGCGTATGATGTAAGCGAACGTTGAATACGCAGTATACAAAATAATTGACTTTACTCCTCATTCTTAACCATTTATAAAATTGATCCCTTAGTCTACTTCATGGTTTAATTCTGGTGTTAATAATGTGCCATGACAAAAAGTCAAGACAACATCCATATAAACATTTTATTTGAAACAAAAGGTTTTGGTACGTATTTTGACAGCAATCCCTCATTCATATATTCAAAAATAACACATTTTATATTCATTGTAAAGTATTAAATATTAATGTCATATAAGTGTCATCAATGGGGTGGGGGTTATTGGGGCTAGGGTCATTCTTAAATAATTCCTTATACATACATGTATATTAAAAAACTGGAACGTTCTCAATGCCATTTACACGGCTTAACCTTTCCACAATTGACAGTTTTATTACATGAACTTGCGATTGTGTTTTGTCTGAATATTCAGTTATTCTGACGAATTGGGTCGTTTGGTAAATTGAGACATCTGATCTAGAGCTCAGTACAGCATTAAGTAACATAATATATATATATCTACTTAGCATTATGTGAATTTGCGCAATCGAAGACCAGCATTTACATGTTATGTGTTGTTAATTATTGTTACAAAATGAGCTTCATCTATTTAGCATGTAGTTTCCACAATCGAAAGCCAGCACCAACATGTAATATGTGATGTTATAAAGGCATGGGATCATTTATCAATTTTCATTTTTAAATTCAAGACTATGGTAAGCCCATGTGTACGTGCTAACCAGATCGTTCACTGCGTTCTAAACACTAGTACGCTTGATTTGGTCTTAACGTACAATTTCAGATCACAAATGATTTTACACGGTGTTAATCGTTACAGAAGTAGTGTTATAATGGACTGAATCTGCTTTTAAGATAAAAAATGATCTAACATCTACTTTAGTCGTCAAGCACTTTCCTCCCGTCACAATGGGGGATTCCTCCCCTCATAATGGAGGACGCCTCTGGTCACAATAGGATAACATGTGATGGGAGACAATTGCATAACAAGTCAGTCCAGTAATGGTCTTACTCCTGGTTTAAGACCACGTAAGAATGTTTTTGATCTGAAATTGCACTTTAAGACCAAACCAGGTGAACTACGGAAAGTCAATTGACTTCTATCTAAATTTGCGCCTGTATGGCATTGAAAAGGTCACAAAAATGATAAAATAAGTGCTTCATCCATATAATATTGCAGTTAGATTTATTGGTCTTTAGATAACATTTAGTGTGGATACAGAAAAATACGTCTTCCTAAGAAGGAGTGCCTAGTAATATTCAGGGCACGAATGTCTGTTTATGTTCTTGGTCCGCCCCCTTTAACTACGTGTTCACAGTCGATTCGATACAATATGCCTCTAACTAAGCCGAAAACAACCTATTTAAATAAATTGCAGTACCAATACGTCACACTTTCGCACAGAACGCTCACCTATAGATGATAAACTTGCTCAGTATGTTTCTTTCAGGTTTGCTCTGGTTCTTGCTGTTGTTGGTTGTGAATGATGTAATGGGAACATCATGTGGTGCACCCCAGAATGGCCACAAGGTAATGTGTTCTCTAATGTATCATTTTAAAATGATGTAGGGATGCGCCAACATATCGATTCTATAGTCTACATCGCATAGTACATGAGTGCATTAATGATTCACAGACATAATGTATAGGTTGGTTGATATATCGATAATTAAGGCTGCTTTTTGGCAAACCGAACGTAGAATAAATACAGAGTTTACAATATTGCATAAACTTTTTATATCTGTGCATCCTATAGAATAAGTTCATCTCGTTATTGTAGGGCATATTTGAGCCATTTAATTTCACGCATCAATCGAAATCCAATGAGATCCCCTTCAAATGGGTACCAATATAACGTTAGGAGCAACAGGGGATGGAATCAGTTTTAATTCATATCCATACACAAAAAAATGTGGTAACTACACACTAAGAGTATGCTTAATGTGTATCGCCCAATAAAAGTATGTTTTCTTTGAATAATGTAAAATATCATTAAGACAAACGTCGTTTTATTATTATTATACGTTTCATAAACTACAGGAAGGTCTTGACAAAGGGGATAAACGGCGTCATAAATTGGCCCGATTTTTTAACTTATTGGACGCTGACAATGACGGTTTTGTGGACAAACATGACTATGTCAGCAGGGCTGTTGAAAGAGCCAAGGTATATTTTGGGGCGGATAAGATCAACGCTTTCAATAAGACTGTCTCCAAGGGTTGGTCTTCCTTCTGGTCCATACCAGAAGACGACTTTCAAAGAAGATTGGACGTGACGGACCTAATTTCCAGCCACGTGGCACTGTATAATACCAACAGATATCAGCCGTTGCTCAAACTTTGGGCAGGAAATTTATATGGAGCAGCAGATAATAACGATGATGAACAGCTGAGCGTCTTCGAGCACAAAGCCTTCCTTCAAGTATTCAATGTTCACCAAGGTTTCGATGATTCATTCAGTTATGTCGACGAAAATCATAGTGGTAGCATCGACAGAAAAGAGTTTGTCACAGCCGCTCTCGATTATTTCTGCAACCGTTATGACGATTCTTTGTTTTTTGGTGCCTAACAATCCTATTCAAATGTGATTATGAAATTTACAATTATCATCTTTGAAATATTCGGTTAAAAGTACGAGATTTGGATAACGCGACCTACTATTAAAAGATAAATATACAGAAGCCCATTTTTTCGTTTGTTATTAAAATGCAAACATTTGTCATTTTTTGTTGAGGGATTCAAAATTTTATAAAGGATATGGATGAGGTACATGGGTGAAATACATTCCACAAGCAAAAGTAAACATTTGTACTTTCGCAACGCACACAAAATACCGCTATCAATCCCTAACACACGTAACATTTTCAACAGAATCCTCACTCCATTTGCAAAAAGGTGATTTCAGGGACACTTCAGGTTTCATCCTGATCATTCAATTGTTCGCAGTGGTCGTCTGGTGAGTGCAGTTGTTGCAGAAATGCATTGTTCCGAAGATGAAGCAACCATCTTTGACCCTATTGAGCACACGCGACATGAGTTGGAGTGTGAATTGTAGTGGAAAACCAACCCACTAATAATAATAATAATAATAATAATAATAATAATAATAATAATAATAATGGTACATGTAATAATAATAATAATAATAATAATAATAATAATAATAATAATAATAATAATAATGGTACATGTAATAATAATAATAATAATAATGATAAATTGCTTAAAAACGGCGCTACACTTACGTCTCAGCGCTGTTTACACTTACATATAAAAACTAAAACTACAAAGATTAATTAAAAACTAACATAAATTACCCTAATGACTTTGATACAAAAACTTGGCGGACATCAGATGACGGCATGTTACAGTATGTAGCATAAGCTTAAATGCAAAACTAAAACAATGTAAAGGATTCGTTGTAATATCATAATTTTAGTTGATGTATTATATTATATAACAATGCTTCTAGAAGAATTACGGAACCAAAGCTGTTTTTCAGATATGCTCTTCTATCTAAATCATGAAACAATCGCAGTTGGATATTTGAAAATGCCTATTTATGTTTATGATTTAAAATGAATGCAAATAGTATTTTATTGTAACAAAAAAGAAAAGTTTAAGCAAAAGATGGTATGTGGGAAATAAATAATAATCGGGCAGGCATGAGTCATAGAACCAGAGATTTTGCATTTTCAGAAAACATTTTTAAATGAAACCTATGAATTAAATATTTTACAATGAAACCCATTCCCCAAGGGAAATTGCAGGGAAGGAAATTAGCAGTAGAAGTTCCCTAATCAGGATTGACTATTGAAAACACTTATGTGAAGACGTATAGTCATGTTTCCATCAATTCTGACCATCGCCATCATTATTGACAGTCAAACAAAGATTTAAAAATACACAGATAAAGAACAGAAATGTGAAAGACTTGAGCAACAACGGATTTATCACACATTGAAACGTTTTCTATAAGTGTAGTGTATGTTTCAGTTTTCCATGTTTTACTTCTCATTTTCACCTTATTTTTTATATCCAGGCACTTTCAGTCCTTCACTTATTATGTAATTCATCTTTTACATCCTTATCGTCCTGTGATTTATGAAATGGGTCATAAAACGTTTTGCTTTAAATACTATATAGCATACAGTGCAAATATCATAATGACGGAAGATACGCCAAAATGATACCACATGGAAAACTGTTTACCACAGGCTGGTTTTAGAAATTGTCCAATTAATTGTTGTGTAAAACTTGCACTGATATGTTTTTAATTCAAAGCAGTACCTTGATTAACTTGTGAGCCTTAGATGATGCGACAAGAACGATTTAACTTTTTACCTTCCAAGCTGCAGAAGGAAACATTTGTACTGAATAAACGCCGGCTTCTTTTTATTGAAAAAACACCGAGATTTATTGGAATTGCTGATGTTCATTCTTTGCCTGAAAGGTTAAAAGATGTCTTATTCCAAGACAAATGACAAACGCCTTTCCGACAACGTGCCAAACGAACAACTGATCTTCGGGGAGACTTCGGAAAAAGAACATAAACGAACACGTATGAACGCCAACACAATTAACAGTTCATCACTAAAGCATTTCGCCTGGCACGCCATGAACAACCACCACCAACAACCAAACCAGACGTGGAAGTAGAGATATCATTCGTGTATGCCAAACGAGTCAACTGTCAATAGATCTGCGTTCTGTGCATTTCTGTTATGTCTCAATCCAGTAAATTGTTTAAATATGGAGTTGTTTTCTAGAGGCATCTTGACTCCAATCGTCATTGAATACATAGTTAAAAGTAGCAACTCAAGGTGCTTAGCTCCTTTACAGCACTTTATACGGCAGCTGCACTGTATCTTCCCATGAAGGTGAAAATACCGACACTCAGTCTGTATTAGGGCCAGATGTCTAATGCTAACAGCACTGAGACGCACGTTGAATACGCAGTATTCAAATACAATATAATAAACTTTACTTTTTATGTTTTAAACATTCACAATTAATTCCTTAATCTGCTTCTTGTTTTCATTCTGATGTTAATAATGTGTCGGAACATAAAGTCAAGAAAATATCAATATAAACATCTAAGTCGCAACAGAAGGTTTAGATACATATCTGACAACAATTGCTCATACATATAGGCTAGCCATAAACAATACCTTTTATACAAATTGGAAAGATCTAAATGCCATTTGTAACGTATCTAGGCCTTTCGTCACCAGTGAAGGGGGGGGGAGTTCAATTAGGAATAGAGATAGGTTTATTCATTAATAAAATCTTTTATTCCATTACATATATTAATTAATGAAATGTTGAAAAATTCATTGCAACTGGGGCCATTCAGAATAGAAAATCCGAGTAACAACTGGACCAAGACTCAAATATGGCGGACCCTACATAAAAGAAGCCTGCTTAATCCTGTAATATTATCTCCGCCTCTCACACGTCTGCTCTGGTCGAAGGAGCCGTGATTTAATTACTGTGCCCGTGGGGAGTCGTGTGAGAGGGGGAGAACCCATTACAGGATTAAGCGGTCTTCCTTTCAAGTAGGGTCCGCCATATTTGAACCTTGGACCAGTTGATACTCGGATCTTCTATTGTGAATGGCCCCATCAACGTGTCACAGCCTTTCCACCAGTGAGAGTGTTATTGCATGAACACGAAGTGCCATTATTGACCCAAAGTAAACTTACTCACCTTTGATGCACTGCTTCCGTCAATTTACTTTTTTGCGCCGATTGGATGTAATAAATTCAGGCTAAACACAATAACCGTACTATACATTCAATCGCACATTGCAACTAATGAATACACGACAGATCTACGACTGATTAAGTTACTTCATACCTGTACAAAGATGCTCCTATTTCTTATTGTTGGTCAAGTTTGGTAAGTCTATAACCTGTGGTCAATTGTCGATTCATCTCGTTAAAAAATCATAGGGCTACAAGTTTTTTTATTGTACATGGGTACGAAAATAAACAGTAAAAGAATGCCCACAAAAAGGCCAGCATCAACATGTAATATGGGTTGTTAAATATTTTGACAACATAATCTACATCTGCTTAGCATTCAGTGCATTTGCAGAATCGAGGGCCAGCATCAACATGTTATGTGTTGTTAAATATTATTAGAAAATAATCTACATCTATTTAGCATTCTCTGTATTATAATTTCCACAACCAAAGGCCAGCATCAACATGTTATGTGGGTTGTTAAATGCATGGAATCATTGGTCACAGTTCATTTGTCTAAATATAAGACTATGGGAAGCCAGTATGTAAGTGCTACCTAGGCCATTCATTCACCCAAATCCAATATAACAATTGAGGTCACAGGCATGATATTAAAAAATATATTCAGTGCACAAATTGCAAACTACGTTGATTATTTTAGGGTTCCACATGAAGAAGTTTGTATGAAAGTTTCACTCTCGTGGAACCATGAATAATAAAAAAATAACAATTCATCGTCTAGCCCTGAAGAGAAAGATACGTTACATTCACAAATGCAAAACGTCCAGTTGTGAAATCTTCTACTCACTTTGAAAATTCAATCATAACTGATTTTGATCTTTGATTATTTATCTCCTACGAGTAAGACGTTGTAAAAATAATGATAATCTTTTGTATAGAGCAGTAAATTGTTTTTTAAGCGACTTAAGTTTGCTTGTTATACCGAATATTAAAATAGAACGGGGAAAATACACCTACCAATAGTAAAAAAAGCATTAAATAAATCCTTTTTCAACTCATTATCCAAATATAACATCAGAAATGTCAAACTATCATGGAATCACACTATATTTTTGGTCAGCAATTGAAAACATTGTTTTCTATTGCACCAGGTACTTGAACAAAACAGTGGCGGAATTAGCGGGGGCCAGGGGGGTCCTGAACCCCCTTTCGACTTGTGGTCCCCTTTTGAACTTTAAATTATGACTAGTTGAATCACAGTTCTAAACCCTGCCAAATGGCACCGTTCGCTCTCTCAAATACCAAATATTTTCGGGGCATTTTAGTGGGCCCCGAAACCCACGCCAAGTGGTGGGGGGGGGGGGAGGGTTGGCTTAGTATCCGCGGACCCCCCCCCCCCCCCTTAATTTCTTTTNTTATTGCAAGGATTAGCCGGTGTAGCTGTTTTATTATTATGGGATAGATCTTTATGTCTAAATAGAAATGCAGGATGTTCTCGAAGGTGCTGGTGGCAGAAAATAAAAGCGATTGGACCAAAATAGACTTTAACTTTTTAGCTAATCGAAATCAAACTTGGTAAAAACGTAAAACCATGGTAGTAGCATTAGATGTTTGGCATTTGATGAAATATGTATCAAATAAAAGCAGGTATTTCAGATATCACCAATCAATTGCCTGAAGTATATTCAAACTCAAAACGAGTTCTTTTGCATTGCAAATTGGTGAAACGGAATTATAAATTGAAAAGTACACTGGTATAAAATCAAGCACGTTTTTAGCCACGCATATCTATAAGCGGATAGGCGTACACATGTACACGTATATTCATGTAGATGAGTTGCTGCCACAAAAGCTAGTAAATGTATATTGGTCAAAATAACTGCGGTCTAAGGGAATGAAATACAATTTAAACTAAAAGGAAGCAAAGTCCAAAATGTATTACATTTGGAATAACAATAAGAGTTGTTTGATTTCAATTATGACCTTGTCAAGGAAGTCCACAAGTATGTATTTAGATTGCAATATTTATTTTAATTATCTGAAATGGGGGAACTGACTTTGCAACTTTGTCAGTCTTGAGAATGGGAGAAGAGGAGGCACCTATAAATCTACTCCTGTCCTTTTTCTAATTGTCATTTGTATAGATATTTGAACACATTAAATTCGATACCTTCGAGTGAACCTTACCTATGATTGAAATAAAAGGTGGATGATCTCTGAAGTTTAAATTAAGTTTTCATGTTTAGTATGCAAATAGTTTATTGGTACTCTTCTCAAAAAGCATAGTCCAAAACCGCAGCTCATAGAAATAAAAATGTTTGAGAGGACATGTTTTATCTAAATTAATGTTGGCTCACTGCAGGATTTGAACAAACATGCGCCGACACACACACACACACACACACACACACATACACACACACACTTTGAATTTAACGAGATCAAAATCACATGCTATATAGGTAGGTTCTTACTTGATTTAACTATCAGTGAATAATGACAAAAATTAATTACTGATAAACAAAAAGACATCTGAAAAGAAATAAAGCCACATCATGAAAAACCAATCTCTAAGGTGTGACACGTATGCCAAAGCATCCTCAATTTGACATGCATTACAATAGTTGGTCAGTGTAACTGATTTGTCATTATGGGATAGATCTTTGAGTCTAAGTGACATGCAGAGTTTTCGACTTTGAACCAAGGAGGAAAATGAAAACGATTGGACCAAGATAGCATTTTACATTTTGCAGATAATATCTGACCTGACATATTGATAACTTTCTTTTTATTATTATGTTAAGTCAAGTACCTTTACATACTTTGAAATGTTTTTTGCCTTTTTGTTTTAGTCGGAATTTTCAGCAAATACCAAGGGGGGATGGGGGGGGGGGGGGGCTGTTGCTACGCGTAGAAGTACAGCAAAAGAGAAACGTTGTTGTGCTTGTCGATATCAAACTTGTACAAACATGTAAAACGCATAAAACCATGCATTGGTTACAACATTAGGTGTTTGACAGTTGATGAAAACCGTAGGGAATAATAACAAGTGAATCAGACAACACCGATCAAATGCCTGAAGCATATAGTAAAGCAAGTCACCGATTTTAGACTGTTGGGTGTCGTATTCAACAGCTTACTGACTTGGAGACCACTGTTTAAAAGGCTAAACAAATTGTATTCTTGTAAAAGAAAATTTAATAATTTAACATTAAAAAGATAGATAAAGAGTTAAAACCAAATGACCAAAGAGAAACATATTTTGTATCAACATTTAAGCTATTAAAATTTTTAAAAAATATTATTGTCCAAAAAATTGCGACCTTTAAACAAAAATCGAAATCGACGTCATCATACAGTTTAATTTACTTTATTATTTTTAAAACCGGACAATTTAAAAGCGCCTCCTTTCCAAGCCCCTCTGCCACACCACCACTTCCTCCTTCACCTTGCTCGAGCCTTTATACCTCATCGTTACCGGCCTGATCTCTAACTATACCGCTTCCTACCTCCTGTTTTGTTTAGTGCAGCACTATCTATGACTCAGTGCTTCAACTTGCCTCTTCCCCCCTGACAAAATAATGAAGTTTCTACGTACCTCTCCAGGTACCTTTTGGGTTCAGGTGATGGGAAATTATATCAATATATGGCACACAGATGTGTACATTGGAAGTAAAATACAAATCTTTTAAGGAAGAAATACAATACGTTTTCTCGATGAGATAAGCGAACTGGAATATTAGGACTTACTATAAAATAACGCTGTGTTCTAAAACTGCCCAGATAGGCAGGAAAAGTATTGTACATAGTTTTCCACAAAAAAATGCGTAATGAAGTGTTTATTTTATGTACCGAAAAGTTTCTGTTGTATAACTACCAAAATATCATTATTTGATAAATAATGCCATAGGGGCGATAACGACCGCACCTGGTAGAAATATGTTGTAAAACATACCGGTATAATTATGGTTAGTATTTTATCTCTTGAAAGCAAACATTTTATTGGTACTCTTCTTAAACATCATACAGTCCAAAATGCAGTTACAATTTTTTATTTTTTTTTGGGGGGGGGGGAGGGTGACATGTGTTATCTAAATGTCGCCTCATGACTGATTCTCAATAAGAAAGCGTGCACACCTGAAAACACACATTTCTAACTGAATGAGGTCAAAATGTTATATAGGCCCTCCGTGATCTAATTAACACTGTAGAACGAAAAACAAATTATTGATAACCATAATGACATTAAAAGGAAATCAACCACATCTCATAAAAACAACACGCAAGATTTGACATGCATTGCATTGGTTGGCCCTTAGAATGTTTTATCATTATGGGATAGATCTTTGGGTCTAAATATAAATGCAGGGTGTTTTCGACCAGTGGAAGGAAAGCATTCAAGGGAAACAACTGGACCAAGGTAGAATTTGCAGTGATCCCTCTTCAAGACGGCAAAGAACTCTGGCCCAAACACAGGTAAGAGTTTCGAACGTTATCTGTAGGCCTTTCTAAAACTGTCAATAATTAGAATTATGAAACCAAGATACAGGCCATACTTGTAAAATGAAAATGTTTTTCAATCAGCTAAACTCACTTGAAAGGATCACAAATGATTCCCCGTTTATTTATCTAGCTACATGTACCCATTTTCCAGTCGAATAATTGGTACAGCCTAAAAAAGAAATAAAATTCTGGTGGTGAAGGTTTTTTCCATTATTTTTTTCTAATATATATTCTGTTTAGATCATCACAATTCAGATGACACACCTGAAATGTTATGTAAAACGTTTAATCAGTTTACCATTTTTTGAGTAAAAAATGCATTGATTAGAATAAAGAAAGTAAAACAGAATAAAGATATATATGTTAACTTACTTCAGAGCGTCTCTTAACCCGCATAACCGGGGAAAACATTACACATACTTGATCTGAAATCTTAATATTTATGCATGCAATGTTTTATTGATAAGCGCCATTAATCTAATATATACTCAGAATCGTAACATGATATCACTTGATCTAATAGCATATATTGATGTCATGTACGCCAAATCAAAATCCCATGGCATGGAAACTTCACTCTGCAAATTCGTGGTCGTAAAAACATTTGAAAATCAGTTAGACTCCCGGCAAATTTAAGTAAAAAACTTTTATTGTTTAACACTTATAAACGAATTAACTGGACATTAATTTTATTTATAGCTTGGTACTATTTATCGTTTATTTTGATGTTTAACTACAGACTTGACATTTAATATGGAATATTTATCTCTAGTTTTTCAGTCAGTCAGTTTTTCACTATTTCGCTGACTGATAAATGATGATAAGGATTAAAATCGTGTTTAAATAACATTTAATTATCTCCTTGATGTCATTGTGACGTCAGTTTATTAATTGAATTCGCCGATGAAAAAAAATACATTGCCTATTCTTGAGTCTTTAGACAACCATTAAAAGCGATATATGGATCTCCATATTTTCCAAGTTATCGTCTGTAAAGGCCCCGTCACACTAGTGGCGGAATGAGCAATGGTTTGTACGTTCCTGGACATTTAAAGAGCATTCTAAAATTTCTGAGTGCATTCCAAATATTTTAACCATTCTTGTCGCCGGCCCGAATGTTTTTCTCAGGCTCAAAACATCGAAGTGTATTCCAAGTGGACAAATATCGAATGGCATTCTACTGTAAGTGTATTCTAACTGCACTATGAGTGCATTCTAAATATTCTTAGGGCATTCCGACAGCGTTCGAAACATTCTGATCTCGTTCGAGGGAGGGGAGAACCGAAATGGCAAGTCACTTCAAATCCTACTAGAGTGAGCGGGAATGCAACTCGAATGCATCTCAATGGCTGCCGAAATCCCATTTCAGGCAGCAATCAAACTACACTCGTACGGTGTTAGAAGTGTATTCTAAATATGCTGATTTCAATCTGACATCATTACCTGTACTCATGCAGTATTGACTGAATTTTCACCTGTATCAGAAGAAGATGTTTTAGCATTATTGATAAGCATGAATTCTAAATCTTCTGCCTTAGATCCTGTGCCAACACATATTATCAAAGAGTGCATTACTGTTCTGGCCCCAGTTATTTTAAAGATAGTGAATCTCTCTTTTACAACAGGCATCTTCCCATCCAACTGCAAAACAGCAATTGTTAGACCCTTGTTAGAAAAACAAGGCCTGTGCAAACAAGTGTTTAAAAATTATGGACCAATATCAAACTTGCCCTTCTTAGGGAAGTTTCTTGAGAAAATGGCATGTATACAACTGAATAACTATCTAGCTCATAACAGTCTATATGGCAGGTTTCAATCAACTTATAGAGAAGGACAAAGCACAGAAACAGCTCTCCTATAAGGGTTCATAATGACATCATGCATTCCTTGGACAGACAAAAAGATGTTATTTAATCCTTTTAGATCTGTCTGCTGCATTCGACACCATTGACCACAACATACTTCTGCACAGACTACAGTACCGATTTGGAGTAAATGATTTAGCACTTAATTGGTTAACCTCATATCTAAAAGATCGAACACAAAAGGTGTCAATTGAGTCGTTGCTATCAGAACCCACTATTTTAGAGTATGGTGTCCCTCAGGGGTCTGTGCTAGGTCCATTGCTCTTCTCATTGTATATGCTACCAATAGAAGACATTATAGTTAAACATGGTCTCAACACTGTCATTTTTGCTGATGACACTCAAATTTATGTCAAAAGTGAAAGTAATCGCTCCATGGCTATCACCTCAATAGAAACTTGTCTAGCTGAGATCCGGAATTGGATGAAAACAAATATGCTAGCACTAAATGATGGAAAAACTGAACTAATATGGTTTACATCAAGGTCTAAGCCAGACAGTGGAAATACAATGAAATCTGATATTTGTATCGGTGGTGTCAACATCAATCCATCTAGCTATGTGAAAGACTTAGGTGTCACCTTTGATCAGTATGCAACTAAGGATAGACGGATCTCTGAAATTTGCAAATCGGCATCATACTCACTTTGGCGAATTAGTAAGATACGTGACTTACTGGACAAAACTTCAACTGAAAAACTAGTCCATGCTTTCATTACTTCTAAGCTTGATTATTGCAACAGTCTCTTATATGGTTGAGGCAAAAATCATCTGAACAAACTTCACTGGCTTCCATTAAGTGAGAGAATTTTATTTAAAATTGTGTGTGTCATTTTTAAAGCAGTCACTGAGAATAAACCACTTTATCTCAGAACTTATGAAGCAACATCAGCATGGAAGAGTTACCAGGTCTTCAATTTTTAGTCATTTACTTTTAGAACACAGTGTCTTAGAGAAAAAAGCTGGTAAATTTTACGGTGAAAGGGCATTTATGTTATATGCACCCGAAGTTTGGAACACCTTACCCTCTGAAATACGAGCAGCAGGTGACATAGATACTTTTAAAAAGCTTTTGAAGACTCATACTCATATTTTTAGAATAGCTTATCAGTAACTATCATATAGTTAATTTTAGTTTTTAATAAGGTGTACTGTAATTTTATGATTAATTTTAAATGTTGTCACTTTACTTTCTTATCATTTTAGAATATGAAATAATTGGTTCTTTAAATTAGTTCTTAGTCCTTTAAAATTGTAATGTGTTCTTATACTAGTATTGTGATATTTAGCTCTTTTAAGTGAATGTTGTAAGGCGCATTGATATTTTTAATGGAATGCGCCATAGAAAAATAAATTATTATTATTTTTTTTATCGATATTCCTACTTTTCCAACTACACTCGAGAGCTAATACAGTCGAAGTGTGCACGAATCATTCCAGGCGGATTCAAGCGCATTCTGAATATTCCAACGGCATTCTTACAAGAATTTAAGTCAATTTGAAAATTCTTCCCGAATGTAGTACGAACTTTGAAAATTCTTCCTCCCGGCTGGTTCTGCTTGATTCCTGCTGATTCCGAATAAGTGTGACGCCCCACAAAGGACCCTGATGTCAGTGTCTAGTCACAGCATTGGTCGTTGTTACGCCGGACCTCATCTTGCTGCTACCAGGGCTCTAAAGCGTCAAGGCATTCCTTGGGATAGATTGTTAGAGTTTCATCTGGAATAACATACCAGACATCTTTCAAAACGTGTCCAATTTGGTCCAGTGTTATTGTAGTACATGAAGGCCGTTGATTCGGCGAGTAATAACTACCCACATATTGCCAATGCTCTTCAAATATAACGATTTTGATGACTTGACTAAGGTAGCTGCTTATTCCCTTGGTTCAGGAAGTTATCTGCTATTAAAATTACTCGGTGTGAACCGGCAATCTTATCGTGCAACCTAAAATTGTTTTCCTATGGTGCCCCCTATTCAATGATAGTCAAGTGGTTCTCAGACTGAGCGGTATATGTGTAATCTGACCTCAATAAAGAAAGCCACGGGGTTTTAGTGTTCTACCCAGAAACGGTTATGGTCTCCAATTCATTACAGAAACAGAAGACGAAGTTTTGCTGTTAACAGTGGTTTCCCTAGAGGTCGTCTGCTAAAACCAGTCTGGTGTTCGAAAAGGTCCTTGAAAAACGCGTCCTAGTGGCAATTTCTCCCTCGTACTGAACGGTATGGATGGTTTGTGTTTAGTACCCTAGGTTCTAGATTCCGGTATTGCCAGCTCGATCTTGATTTCATATATAACCCATATAATACCCGGCAATACCAGGCTCTAGCGAACAGCGGCAACTCGGGGACGTTCTTCTTCAAAATTCTGCCTGGGGCGCTTCCATATTTGGAAGTCACACGCCACAGTTGTGTCCGCCTGGATCCATATTTGGAAATCATAAGTCTCGTACGTCACAGGTTTGGCCGCCTGGAGCTGCCTTTCCCGCCTTGCACTGAAGTTATCTCGTGCAGACGAGACAAGAAGCAATTATAGTGCCTGACCCGGAATTAGAAGTTTGAATTGAAAATATTTTGCAGTCGAAGGTCAGTGCCACAATACAAGCAACATTCTGCTGTAAAAACTGTTTTTGGTGTAGCCATTGCGCAGCCCTTATAGTGGTATCGGGCATACAGTGTAGCTGTCAAATTTGGCACACGGCAAGCACGTGTATTGTGCACGTGTATATCTCAGGACTAAATGTTCTTTGATAAGCAAAAAATACAAAAACATTGGATATATCTTTTCTTTTCGAAGAATATTATTTATTTTTTCACTTTACATCTTAAATACAGCAAATAAAATTAAATAAAGCAGAATTAAATTTGTTTTACGTTTCATTTTGGTCTGGTGACATTCAACTGCAGATTCACTGCGGAGCAATTCTATTTGATTGACGGAAGCCTTACATGGCCGCTGTACCTCAGAGCTAGTAAAAATGACTCCAAGGTATATTTAATATTTACAAGCTAAATTTTTACGTTGCTCTGGCACTTAGGGTAGTGTTTAGTTGCAGCAGCATATCTGAAAGGACAGTGAGTCCTGTACCCTGGTATTAAGATTTCGATACATTGGGTGTAATCTCTGTCTTGGTACAGGAGTCTGGGGATAACTCTTTAAAACTGTGCGGACCGGCCCGTTTGGCACAATAATCTGCCTGGCAATGTCTGTCTTTCTCGCGCCACAAACTGATTTTGTAAAACTCTACTTAGCTCATTTTACGCACTGCAAAACCGACCACTCACGTGCAAAATTTAAAATTCTTCTATGCAGTAGTTGCGGACATATGGATACTTCTTTGAATGCCCAAATGAGCATTACCCAATTAAATTACTGCATATTACACAACGCAGCAGTGCAACAGACATGGTAGTAAGTTAATTCATAGCGACACACCTGACGACACACTTCTCCATTTGCATATCTAGTAATAGATTGGGAAAAATACCTTTGAAACCGATATATTTCATATAAAATGTCAAGTCTGTAGTATGTTAAGCTCATATAAATAAAATGTTAACAATTTACTTACATACTTAATTATCGCATGTATCTTCTGAAGTCTACATAACGCTTTTATTATGGATTTAAGACATTATTATTATTATTATTATTATTATTATTATTATTATTATTATTATCACTAACATAATATGAGCAGTAACAAAATACTTAGGTACAGCTGAGTTTGCTTGTATGTTAGCCAGGGCTATGCGCTCACGAAATGTGAAGTTAGCATTTGTGCTTCAGCATCTTTGATCTGGATGCTAGGTGCGAGATCTTTTGCAGCACCGTAATCTAACCGTAAGTTAAATAAAAAACTCCCAAAATACTTATTTCGTATTTTATATAGCGTTAAGCAGAGTGGGGGAAGTGTTAATGATGGGAAACTCAGGACAAAAATTAAGTTTGTAGTCGCCGATATTTTTAATATTTGAAAGTGTTGAATTGGAAACGACCAAACAGTTTCTAACAGATGAGGTAAATTAAGTTTTATGTATGCATTGCATATTTAATGAAACTCAATGTAAATGAGAGCTGGGTACAAAGGTAATTGTAATGATTTCCCCTGTTTTAACTACACCAATCAAGCCGTGCAGCTGTATATCTTACTTTTGGGCATACCATGTACCCCTATATACATGTATAAACACAAGTATATGATGAAAATTGTGCGTGCATTAATAGTTATCATACACTGTAAAAACAGTGTTTAGCTCCTAAACACATTTCTAAGCNAGAGGAGACCACCTTTTTATTTTTCATTCTCACTTTATTCAAAATCTATAGACCAAGGAATATTGGGTCCCATCAGTTACAGCCAAAATGGCCAGCAATGACATCACAGATATTAAGCCCATGTCAATTTTGCCCCTCATTTTTCTAATAAATTGACCAATCAGTGGCCAGTAATTATTTATTCCTCTCGTAGCAAGCACCGCGGGTTAACCCCATGACAGCCAGGACGCAAGCAGAGGGGGTGTGGCCCTATACAAGTTACTGCGACATAGAGTCCACCTCCCCACTAGAGGAGGCGTACCTACGATCTAAAAACCCGGCCTCCAACTTTTATACGGTACGTGCGCATTTGGTTGGTCATATCGAACAGGGTTTTAGTGTAGAACCCTATACTAGACCAGACTCACATGGTTGGACATGGTATAACAGCACGGCTGAAAATACCAGAGCTGTGCGATTCCCATTCAGTATCAGTAGTAATATCAGCTTGCCCGCATGTGTGATTTTATTCTCATAGTTTAGAGCTGTAGAAGTCATGACTAGATCTAGATTTTTGTGGATTGTCTACTTTCGAAATTGTGGATATCATCTCACGCTACACACCTCACTAAGATATTCATTAGTGGATTTTTATTTATTTGTTTTTTATTTTTTAGTTTAATTTCCAGTAATTTGTTTAGATCATTCAAATACAACAATCAAAATCAAGAAGTACTATTTAATCAAAATGATTAAAATTAAAATGGACCTAGTAAGGAGTGGTGTATTGGGTATTTAAAAAAGATTCTCAAAAGATTGCTAAATATTTCAGCTTTGCATAGAAAAAAATCATGGATCCTTTTCAAAATTACCCTTGAAAATTACCAGTAAAAAGATTTTTATTTCAAAATGGACCCCTGATGCAGTATCTTTAGTGATAGCCCCTCATCAAGTCCTGGAACTTTCTTAATTTGTCATAATTGAATGGAATATATTAATATTTGAAAGTTATAAAAGTCAAAATTGAAAAAGATGCAGAAAAAAGTTGATTTGGGGTCCAGTCTGTCTCCGATCATGGCAAACTGTGCAGTATACCAGGTTAAAAAAGAAAAAAAAGTTACTAGTTTTCCAAAAATTCATTATCTCCATTTAAAATGAATCTCTTCAAAATCTTCACTAATGGGAATTTTTGAAGGTGTGCTTAGACAGAGTCAGTGTAGCACTGGTTTATGTCAAGATTGCGTCACTGACTGATACTGGTGTACATGTTGACCTAGTCTGAACACACCTTATGTGACTGTAGCTATTATGTTGTAAATGCATGTGAGTCTGTGTACAAGGCTTAAGCTTGTATCTCTGCTCGCTTTTGTATCTATACTTTAGCTTAATTTTAGTTATACTTTGATTAAAACATTAGCATTTTCTGTTTCAAGTAAATAAAATGTTCAACTTGTCTCTATCACTTTGACATTTAACTTTTACAGAAAAACCATTCAACTTTTATAGATAAAGAACAGATAAATTAACACTACATGTCATTTCAATGTATCATTTTTTAAAATTTATTTATTATTTTTGTTTATTATTTCTCAAATGATCTTGTTTAATCTTGTATTCTTCCTTTCAGGTGTTGAACTGCAGTGCATTTATTATACATACACACTTTTATTTATTTATTTATTTTTTTTAAATCTTATTTTGTTTTCATTATTTATTTATTCATTTATGTGTTTATTTGTTTATTTATTTATTTGTATTATTTATTTACTGTTTTATTGCTGTGGCAAGACTTCAACATACAGATCCAGACATGCACATTTTGAATTAACATGAATTGTTCAATGGCATTTAAGATCTAGAACCATTAATGAAATTAGAATTATGGAAAGTAGACAAAGACATGCCCTGCACAAATGCTGAGTCACACTGTCACCATCACAATGTTCCAAGTTAATAATAATATTGATAATAATAATTTATTAAAATTACAACCCATTGGGTTGAATTTGTGCATTAAATGATAAGAACATTGCAACAATAATAAAATGCTATTTGTTTTAATGAGACTGCTGCTTGAACTTTAAAATTACTGTACATAGGATAAAAGACTACATTTTACTGTTGGAAATGTAAAAGTGCAAATGGCATTAAGGATCACTGGAATCTTTCAGTCTTAAATTTTGGCACACTATGTCTGTTGCTTGAAGTTTTGAGTAAAATTCCAAAATTGAAAAGACGAGAAGTTTATTGTGTGCAGGCCGATTAAAAACCATGTAAGAACTTGGGGGGGAAAATAGACGAAGCCTGATCTCACTTGACAGGTGTTTTTAAAGCAGTCTTCTTCAGGTAGTACTTTTAGAGCAATATTCTACAGGTATCTCCAAGTAAACAATGTTTTGGATTATGTCGTTATTTTGTCCTGAATGTGTCATTGGTTGACTCGGTGGAGGACCACTTAAGCAAAAGAAAAAAAAAAACACAACGAAACAAAGACAAAATGAAGGAAAGAAAAAGAAACTACTGTTTGTCACCTGGATTGTGAAAAATTGCCTGTGACTTTCCACAAACCATTAAGCATGCCCTCCTTAGTCCTTTCCCGTCTGCAGCGCTGGCAGACGAATTGTGAAGTACCTGTCAGGCGTGACACACGTCAAGTTATTATGTTTGGCATCATTACAGTTTCACTGGGGACAAAGGAACATCATGGGTCCGTCACAAAGGACTTCTTCATTATTTTACATTACGTGACTTGTTTGCCATTTATGTACGGCACGGATTATGTGGTCTCATTATAGTGTGTTTTTTTTTTATAATGGATCTGGTTCATATGAATGAATGAGCGCTATGGGTGATTAATTTTATAACATCATGTTGTCTTGTTGTATTTTACTTGCACAGGACAAAACCATTCATTGTGAAAATACAGTGGCTGTACCGAGATGAACTTGCTCTTTAAAAAAAATCAACCAAGCCATTTATAAGATTTTAAACCTGTTCTTATAAAGACTTAATAATCAAAATCTGAAAAATGTGACAAAGTCATATATTTATTACTAGATATCCTGCAAAGATACCGATTATGTTTCCCAATCCACAATTCATAAATGATAAAACCCCTCAAACAAAAGTACCTGATCAGGATATTTCCTTCTGAAAGGTGTACATGGCAGTCTAAGTGACTGGGCAGTCCTTTAGGATTTAATTATATAACTAGAAAAACACTCCGAGAGTGCAGACAATTTTTGATTATTATTGATTATTGATTGATTATTGATCCGGATCACCACCAAGAAATAATCATCTGTTCCTTGGCCCACTTCTTACAGTTCCTGAAAACTTTATCAAAATCGGTCCATAACTTTTTGAGTTATGTTGATGACAGACAGACAGACAGACAAACAAACAAACAAACAAGGGTGAAAACATAACCTCCTTGGCGGAGGTAATTAGAAGTGGTCTAAAACATTGGGTCTAGGTGCAGGGATGGCTCAGACAATGATTCATTAAACGAAGAAAATTGCTTTTCTCTCATGGAAAATTAGATTTGGCGCGAAAATTCCAGATAGAATACTTTTAAGTAGGTTTGTGGATGAAGAATTCATGTGTTATGATAGTACTTGGATCAGATAGCAGTAAGAGCAGTGGTGTTACATTGCAATAAAACTGAGAGCAAAACAGCATCAGGATAAATTTATCAAATTTTTGGGAGGTTTATCGAACGTAGTTTATCTCTGTGATGCCAATATTAAAAATAATGTTAGGTTGACACTCCAAAAATTAAATGGGCATTATGTTTTGAAAACCTACACAGATAATAATAAGCAAAGCAACAATGGTCCATCATCCAATTATCTCTGCCTCATCCAATTGAGCTGTTTGACACACATGACTAATGTTTTCATTTGTTGCTAAGATACCGAGAATGATATCATCCAGAGAAAATGGGATAACGCAATTGCACCTGCGGTGGAGAGGAAACATGGTGAATCATGGAAGGAATTCTATCAGGCCTTCAATTCTTTAACACTTAAAAAGCCCCCTGCCTCACTACTGATGATTGAATGAACATAATTTATAAGGAAATAAAGTCATTAACGCTTGGTGTTTTTAAGTATGGATGGATTCAGATTAGCTAGAGGGTCAGGGGGTGAGAAGTCTCCTTCCTCATTAAAAAAAAAAATAACACAATTTGGAACATTTTGAACTACTGTTGATTATTTTTTCCCCTTATAATAACAGATAAGTTTATACAGCCATTGTATAAACTATATAATATATATTAAACCCAAATTATATTACTAGATTAGGTTTAAAAAATAAAGCAAGACTCATTTAAAGAAAAATTATCAAGCTCGCCAGTTTTAAGCCATGTCATATGGAATATGGAGGGATATTAAGAAGCCAGGTATAATATTTCACAAAAGAAACAGAGAAAAAATGATAATATTTTGAAAAACTTCATGTAACAATTTCAAGTGTACCTTCAACATTAACGATTTTCTATTTTCTTTTGACTTATGTGTGTTTGTTTGATTTTTGTTTTATTTATTAACATGGCTTGTATTTATTTATCTTTTTCTCATTTATTGTACCACCAGCGTTAGCGCTGGCGGTTACAC